>BLSH010118531.1:362982-394563 GCA_018402905.1 Glandirana rugosa
TCATCAGGTAGCTCAGACGGGGAAAAATAAATTAAAAAAAAAAAAATGTAATTGGAACAACAGACTGATACCTAAATACAAATAGGGTTCGTACAAACTGAAAGAAGGGAGAGGGGAGACATGATTGAAACCTTTAAATACATCAAGGGGGTGAATAAGGTTCAGGAGGGCAGTCTTTTCAATATGAAACCAAAATCAAGAACACGGGGACATGACCTCAAACTAACTGGGGGGAAGTTCAAAACTAATCTTAGAAAGTATTATTTTACTGAAAGGGTGGTTGATGATTGGAATAAACTACCAACAGAGGTTGTGAGACAGTCAACAGTAAATGGCTTCAAACATGCTTGGGATAAACATAAATCCATAGTCAGACAACAAGGTTAATGTAAAAAAAAAAAAATTAAATAAAAAGGGGCAGACTCGATGGACTACTCAGTCTTTTTCTGCCGTCACTTTTCTATGTTTCTATGTTTCTATGTTGTACCCATACAACATTTTTATCATTTTTTCCCACAAATAGAGCTTTCTTTTGGTGGTATTTGATCACCTCATTTTGAAAAAAGAACAATATTTTTTAATTTTTTGCTATAATAAATATCCAAAAAAAATATAAAAAAGAAAATTATTCATCAGTTTTGGCCGATTTATATTCTTCCTCATATTTTTGGTAAAAAAAAATCGCAATTAGCGTATTTTGATTGGTTTGCGCAAAAGCAATTGCGTCTACAAACTATGGGAATAGATTTATGGTGTTTTTACTATTTTTTTTTTTTTACTTGTAATGGCGGCGATCTGCTATTTATCGGGACTGCGATATTGCAGCGGACATGTTGGACGTTTCTGACACATTTTTGGGACCAATGACATTTATACAGCGATCAGAAATTTAAATGTCCACTGATTACTGTATAAATGTCATTGGCAGTGAAGGGATTAAATTGCAGGGGGCAGTGAAGGGGTTAACAGTGTTCCCTGGGTGTGTTCTAACTGTGGGGGAGATGGGCTGGTCGGGACATAACAGATCTAACTGATCCCAGTGAAATATCGCAGTACCGCTAAAAATCACAGATTGCCGCCATTACTAGTAAAAAAAAAAAAAAAAAACCCAAAAATGAATTCTCATCATCCTTAAACGCGACCACTTTTGCGCAAACCAATCAATAAACGCCGATTGCGATTTTTTTTTATCGCAAATATGAGGAAGAATATAAATCGGCCAAAAACGGTGAAAAAAAATGTTTTTTTATATTTTTTTTTGGATTTGTATTTGAGCAAAAAGTAAGACATTTGGGTTTTTTTGCAAAATTGTCGCTCTTCTTTTGTTTATAGCGGCGATCAGAAATGACGCAGAGGTGATCAAATACCACCAAAAGAAAGCTCTGTTTGTGGGAAAAAAGGGACGCAAATTTTGTTTGGGTACAACGTTGCACGACCGCACAATTTTCAGTTAAAGCGACGCAGTGCCAAATCGCAAAAAGGGCTCCGGTCCTAAAGCTGGAAATCCTTCTGGGGCTGAAGTGGTTAAAGCACCTTGTTCTCAACTAAATTTGCGGCCATGTGACATGCTCGGTACCAAAGATTTGTTCTTCTGGATTGTAAAATGGGAGGACCCAGGACGCCACTGAGTGAAAAGGTGCTGCAGAAGTAATTAAATATTGGAATGTGACAGTCCAAGGCCCTGCCACTATCAAAAGGGAAGTGGATATGACACAGTGTTCAAACATATGCAAATTTCAGGGCTCTGGAATATTGATTCTGAATGGAGAAAGGTGGTTTTTCACCTTTCTCCAGGTTTTGGTATTCCCAGATTGGGTTCTGGAGTTTGGAAATGTGGAAGAATTTTGTGAGGGAACTGAAAGATATCTCTAACCCAGTGTCCAGGTCTTGCAACAGACCAGCAGGCTGTGAGTGCAGGTGTGCATAGCCCTTATAATGAAGGGATAAGGCTCCTGTTAGGAGACAGGTGTGCTCCACTCAAGAGAGAGTACTTCTTGCTGGAGGAGAGTTTTTTTGTCCATAGGACTGAAAAAGTTGAGGCAACTGAGTCTGGGAGACTGAGAGAGTTGGGACACCTAGGCAAGACAATCCAAAGGTCTCAGGGGAATGAGAGGCCATGGGTTGAGTCCGTGCAGCAGGGATAGGGTTGCCACCTCATCCCTTTAAACCGGAACACATACTAATTACACAGGTTCTGTGGCTGCTTAAGGTGGTAATTAGACTCACTTGGTGCCTTATCTGCATTAAATTAGCTTCAGAATCTGTGTAATTCATATGTGTTCGGGTTTAAAGGGATGAGGTGGCAACCCTAAGCAGGGTGCTGCAACCAGAAAAGCTGAGGGACCAGCCAACAGCCAAGGTTTTGGGGCTCAACATTTTTCTGTTTCCTGTTTTTGGTGGTGAAAATTGTTTGTGTGGGCAACTGTTCTCAGGTGAACTTTAATTTTATATTATTTTATAATAGTGAGCTGGCAAGCACTGAACCAGAGTTCGGACTGGCGTGGACTCTCTACAGATGCACTAAAAGAATCAATGTTTTTTTAAATCTGGGTGGTGTGAGAAGGGTGTGGGGGTGAATTTTTGTCCAAAGACAAAATGTTAATATAGTGCAGGTTACCAATTAATAAATGTGGTGGCTGCATTAATTTTCCCCTTTATCTTCACCAGGTGATCCAGCCAGTAATACACTTCCTGTCTTAGGGTGTCTCCAATGAAGCAATGGAGACTCCTCTGGACAGCAGCAAACACACGGTTCTCCATTTTGACAGGGGAGAGAAGAGTGATCATATGTTCCCAGTATATGGGAGCAGCGATCACTCTCCTCCCCTACTCATTCCCGCCCCCAAACAGTTATAACACACTGACAGTGAACACATTTAACCCTTTGATTGCCCCTTAGTGTTAACCCCTTCCCTGCCAGTGACATTTATACTGTAATCAGTGCATTTTCATGGCACTGATCACTGCATAAATGCAAATGGTCCCAAAAAAGTGTCAAAAGTGTCCTGAGTGCTTTCACACTGGGGTGGTGCACTTGCAGGACATTACAAAATGTCCTGCAAGCAGCATCTTTGGGACAGTGCGGTGGACGGTGTATACACCGCTCCTACACTGCCCCCTCCATTTAAATCAATGGACATCGCTCCCGAGGCGGCTGAACAACTCCTCGGAAGTGACGAGTGGCGGTGCTTTTAACCCCTTGTTAACCCTTTCTTGGGGGTTAAAAGTGCCCTGCTCCTGCCTGCATAGCAGCGCCATAGTGTCGCTTTACCGCTACCGCTCCTCCCCACCCCAGTGTACAAGTGCCCTAAACGAGGGCTGCCGTGCGCATGTGCAGGAGTGACGTCATTGCGGCCTTGGCCACTGATGTAGCCGGAGGCCATGAACCCAGAAGGAAGACTGGATGAAGATGGAGGCGCCTTCAGTGTTTTTTTCACTTTTGGGATAAATATTTTACATAGATGAATAAATCTCATCATTGTAAGCACCCCTGTCATTGTTAAATTGTTTGTTTCAACCTTCTAACTGTCACTTTGTATGATCAGCTCAGTCTGTTAACCACTTCAGCTCCGGAAGGATTTACCCCCTTCCTGACCAGAGCACTTTTTGCGTTCGGCACTGAGTCACTTTAACTGACAATTGCACGGTCGTGCGACGTTGTACCCAAACAAAACTGACGTCCTTTTTTTCCCACAAATAGAGCTTTCTTTTCTGTGACGTCAGCTGACAGCGGGCTTTAGCCCACCATTGGCTGAAAACAGGTCACAGAAGTTCAGAGTGAACTGCAGACCTGTGATCCATCCTGTGATCCATAGGAGCTGTACAGCCAAAACAGCTTTGCCTATACTTCTGCTTTAATCAGTTATGTTTTGCATAGCATGGTCTTAACCTTGCTATGAGGGGGCTGGGGCTGTCACACTATAGGTCTGGCAATTATTCACAATGACAAGAGTTAAAATACTGTTTGTGTAATAGCAATAGCACAGAGCATAGCTGCAGAACCGCAGGATGTAAACATTGTGCAGCCCAGGTGGGCTATGGCAGCATCAGCGACACTTAGGCTCCATGCACACTAGCATTTTTTTCTGCTCCTAGAAGCTAATTAGTGTTATCCTCTGTGTCCATGCACACTACTTTAAGCTATTAGCATTTTTTGAGCTTCAGCGTCTAGGAGCAGAAAAAAATTGTTTTTGTAGAGTTTCCTGGATCGTTTTTCCAGCAGAAACTCTCCTAAACACTACTAATAGTGTTTTTTGAGCTTTTTTTTTTTCTTTTACTGCAAAAACGTCCATAATATGCTAATACTCCTAAACGCTCTTAAACGTTCCTAAACGCTCATAAAACACTGCTAAAATGCTACTGCAAAAAGCTATTATCAGTGTTTTTATCCACTGATTTTTCCAGCATTTTTTAGCTTAAAAAAAAAACGCTAGTGAGCATGAAGCTTAACTTGTCTACATCTGTTTATGCTATATGCATTGCATGAAAAGGGTATGGGGGAAAGGGATAGAGTACAGGGATTTTTAGCAGACCAGTGGCTTAATGGTTAATACTTATGCCTTGCAGCATTAGGGTGCTTGATTCAAACCTCAACCAGGACACTACCTGCATGGTGTTTGCATGTTCTCCCCAAGCTTGTGTGACATGCTGGTAGGTTAATAGGCTCTTTCCAAATTTGTTTGCATGTAACGTAGGGACCTTAGATTTCAATCTCCTTAAAAGTAGGGACTGGTGTGAATGTACCATATGTAAAGCATTGCATAAATTATTAATAGTGCCGTATAAATACCTGTAATAATAAATTTATTTGAACTTTGGTGCTATATACATATATAATAAATAAAAACAAAAATTCATATAATGCAATAGTGAAAAAAGAAATAGTAATGAAAAAAGCACAAACTGATTGTGGCTAACACTATAATAATGTATGAAAAATAAAATCACACTGAATGCAAAGTGATTTTACTACACTGAAAAAGACACATTTGGGTTGATTTACTAAAGGCAAAAAGACCGTTCACTTTGTAAAAGAAGCTGCGCTTTGCAGGGGAGTTTTCCCCAGAGCTTACTGAATGCAGTGAAGCTCTAACGACTTCCATCATTCAATCATGTGCAGGCAAAAATGCTGTTTTATCTTCTGTATTTTTGTTGCGCGTGATTAGGGTAATCTTTGTAAAGTGACATTTCTCCTCATTCACTAAGCCCCATGGCCGGACTGGGAATAAAAACCAGCAGTGGCGGCTGGTGCATTTTTAGGATGGGGGGGCGCCAGGCCCTGCCCTTCTTTTTTGACTCCTCCTACTTCTCATTAGCCCCACCCCTTATAGAATACACCCTGTCCCCTGTATTCCACATATTGTGTCAGGAGTTGAGCGGACACCTGGATGTTTGGGTTCGGCGGGTACGGCCGAACTTCGCGAAAAGTTCGAGTTCGGCCCTGAACTTGAACCCGAACCCCATTGAAGTCAATGCTGACCCTAACTTTTGGGCACTAAAATGGTTCTAAAAAAGTCCTGGAAAGGACTAGAGGGCTGCAAAAGGAAGCAAAATGGGGGTAAGAGTAGGGCAAGTGCCCTGCAAACAAATGTGGATAGGGAAATAACTGAAAATCACATAAAAAAATAAAAAATGGAGGAGGAGGTAGATGTGGAGTAGAAGGTTGAGGAGGCCTCAAAAAAAGAATAAGTTCACTTAAATATACCAATGGCTGTGTGAGGCCGGTATAAATGTCTATTCTGCACAAGGTACAGACAAGTCTTGTGGGATCCATGCCTGGTTCATTTTAATAAACGTTAGCTTGTTCATGTTGGCTGTGGACAGGCAGCTGCGCTTGTCTGTGATAACGCCCCCTGCCGTGCTAAACACACGTTCAGACAATACACTGGCTGCAGGGCAGGCATAAAGGGGAAGCTCAGGCCATGTGCCCAATTTGGAGACCCAGAAGTTGAATGGGGCAGACCCATCAGTCAGCACGTGTAGGCGTGTGCACGCTGTTCCACCATGTTGCTGAAATGCTGCCTCCTGCTAAATGTTGCCTATCAGCTGGTGGTGCTGTTTGTTGTGGCGTGCTGCTGACAAAGCTTTTCCACATTTCGGCAATGCTAACCCTGCCTTCTGAGGTGCTGGCGGTGCCACAGCTGCGTTGGCGTCCTCTTCCTCCTCCTCTGCCTTCGCCTTGTGCTTCCACTGAGCCCCGGGTGTCATTTGGGAATGCCCTCAGCAGCGCGTCTACCAGCATGCGCTAGTAGTCGCGCATCTTCCCATCACGCTCCAAGGAGGGAATTAAGAACGGCACGTTGTCCTTGTAACGGGGATCCAGCAGGGTAGCCATCCAATAATCAGCACAAGTTACAATGTGGGCAACTCGGCTGTCGTTGCGCAGGCACTGCAACATGTAGTCGCTCATGTGTGCCAGGCTGCCTAGAGGCAAAGGCAAGCTGTCCTCTGTGGGAGGTGTATCATCTGTGTCCTCCGTATCCCCCCAGCCACACTCCAGTGATGCCCACGAGCTGCATTGGGTGCTACCCTGCTGTGAACACGGTTCCTCCTCCTCCTCCTCCTCATCATCATCATCTTCGTCCTCCTCATCCTCCAGAACTGTGCCCTGGCTTGAAAATTTTTTACCTGGCCTATGCTGGTGCAGGAACCCACCCTCCGAGCCACTTGTGAATGACTGGCCTGATGACCATGGAAATTACCCCTCTTCCTCCTCCTCTTCCTCCTGTGCCACATCATCGCTCCAAGTGTTTTTTCTAGGAGACATAGAAGTGGGATAGTAACGCTGAGAACAGCGTCATCGGCACTGGCCATGTTGGTGGAGTACTCGAAACATGGCAATATGGTACACAGGTCTCGCATTGAGGCCCACTCATTGGTGGTGAAGTGTTGCTGTTCCGCAGAGCGACTGACCCGTGCGTGCTGCAGCTGAAACTCCACTATTGCCTGCTGCTGCTCGCACAGTCTCTCCAGCATGTGCAAGGTGGAGTTCCACCTTGTGGGCACGTCGCATAGGAGGCGGTGAGCGGGAAGGCCGAAGTTCCACTGCAGCGCAGACAGGCGAGCAGCAGCAGGGTGAGAACGCCGAAAGCGCGCACAGACGGACCGCACTTTCTGCAGCAGCTCTGACATATCCGGGTAGTTTTTTAGAAATTTCTGCACCACCAAATTCAGCACATGCGCCAGGCAAGGGATGTGCATCAAACCGGCTAGGCCCAGAGCTGCTATGAGATTTCACCCATTATCTCACACCACCAGGCCGGGCTTGAGGCTCAGTGGCAACAACCACTCATCGGTCTGTTGTTCAATGCCCGTCCACAGCTCTTGCGCAGTGTGGGGTTTATCCCCCAAACATATCAGTTTTAAAACAGCCTGCTGTCGTTTCCCCCTGGATGTGCTGAAGTTGCTGGTGAAAGTGTTACGCTGACCGGATGAGGAGGTGGTAGAGGAGGAGGAAGCGGAGTAGGAGGAGGAGGCAACAGGAGGCAAAGAGAAAATGCCCTGCAATCCTCGGTGGAGGAAGGACATGCGCCAAATGGCTAGCCGGCTCAGGCCCACCCGCCACTACATTTGCCCAGTGTGCAGTCAGCGAGATATAGCGTCCCTGCCCGTGCTTACTGGTCCACGTATCAGTGGTTATGTGGACCTTGCCACTGATGGCGTTGTGCAGTGCACACTTGATCTTGTTCCCAACTTGTTTGTACAGGGAAGGGATGGCTCGCCTGGAAAAGTAGTGGCGGCTGGGAACCACGTACTGTGGGACAGCCACCGCCATCAGGTTTTTAAAACTGTCCGTGTCCACCAGACGGAATGACAGCATTTCAAAGGCCAGGAATTTTGAAATGCTGGCATTCAGGGCCAGGGATCGCAAGTGGGTAGGGGGGTACTTCCTCTTTCTCTCCAGTGTTTGGGAGATGGACAGCTGTAAGCTTTCATGGGACCATGGTGTGGAAATGCTTGGGGATCATGGCGGACATGGTGGCGGACATGATGGCGTTGCTGTCACATCGTCTGTTTGCTGGGTGGCAGGTGACACTGGCACTGTAGAGGTGGAGGAAGAGGCCGAGGCAGCAGCAGAAGAGGAAGCAGGAGGAGCCCGAGACCTTTCTTGGATTTTGAGGTGCTTATTCCACTGCAGCTTGTGCTTTGCATGTAGATGCCTGGTCATGCAGGTTGTGCTCAGGTTTAGAACATTTATGCCTCGCTTCAGGCTCTGATTGCACAGCGTGCAAACCACTCATGTCTTGTCGTCAGCACATTGTCTGAAGAACTGCCACGCCAGGGAACTCCTTTGAGCTGCCTTTGGTGTGTTAGGTCCCTGGGTGCGGTGGGTAGTAGCAGGCGTACTGGCTAGGGGACAGTCGCTCCACTTTTGCAACCTGCTTCCTCTTTTGCTGTGCTGGTGCCTCTGTGCGACCACCCCCTCTTCCTCCAAACTGCACTCTTCACTCGCATGACCTTCATTCCATGTGGGGTCTAGGACCTCATCATCCTCCACATCATCTTCCACCCACTCTTCACCACTGCCCTCCTTGTCTGCACACTGTATAAAGCCGCAGCAGTTGGCACCTGTGTTTCATCATCATCACAGACGTGCTGCAGTGGTGTTTTCATGCCCTCATCCTGAAACAGAAGTGGTTGGGCATCGGTGCACTCAATGTCTTCCACTTCTGGGGCAGCGCTATGTGGATGGCCCACGGAAAGCACACCAGCAGAGTCATCAAAAAGCATAAGAGACTGCTGCATAACTTGAGGCTCAGACTGCTTGGCTGATTTACAAGGGGCTGAGGTGAAAGACAGATGGCCATGGGGTTCAGGTGCCAACTCTGAGCTTTCAGCAAGGGACCGGGTGGGAGACAATGTGAAGGAACTGGAGGCATTGTCAGCCCCCAATCTACTATCGCTTGTACTTGTTCTGGCCTCACCATTCGTTGAGCGGCATTCGGGCCTACCATATAACGTTGAAGGTTCTGTCGGCTACTCGCACCTGAGGAAGGTGTTTTACTTGTGTGTGTAGCTGGTACAGATCGACCACGTCCTCTCCTTGCAACAGGAGCTTCACCAACACCAGCAGCACCACGACCAAGTCCCTTAGTTGATGCTCTCCTCATTCTGGGCACAAATGTACTATTTAGCACAAATTTATATTATTTTTTAAACCGGCAATGTGCAATTTTGTGCAAGAAATGCACAGCAAGGTGCAAATGTACTATGTAGCACTATTTATTAATAATAAAAAAAAAAGAATAATAAATTATTATTCTTTTTTTTTAAACCAGCAATGTAGATGCACTTTTTAATTTTGTGAAAGAAATGCACAGCAAGGTGCAAATATACTATGTAGCACTATTTATTAACCACTCCAGCCCCGGAAGGATTTCCCACTTTAGGACCAGAGCACTTTTTGCGATTCGGCACTGCATCGCTTTAACTGACAATTGCACGACCGTTGTACCCAACATTGTACCCAAACGAAATTTGTGTCCTTTTTTTCCCACAAATAGAGCTTTCTTTTGGTGGTATTTGATCCCCTCTGCGTCGTTTCTGATCGCCGCTATAAACAAAAGAAGAGCGACCATTTTGCAAAAAACCCCAAATTTCTTACTTTTTGATAAAATACAAATCCAAAAAAAATATAAAAAAACATTTTTTTCCATTGATTTTGGCCGATTTATATTCTTCCTCATATTTTTGGTAAAAAAAATCGCAATTGGCGTTTATTGTTTGGTTTGCGCAACAGTTGCCACGTTTACGGATGATGAGAATTCATTTCTGGGGTTTTTATTTATTTTTATTTTTTACTAGTAATGTCGGCGATCTGCGATTTTTAGTGGTACTGCGATATTGCAGCAGACACGTCGAACCATTATGACACTTTTTTGGGACCATTGGCATTTATACAGCGATCAGTGCTATAAAAATGCACTGATTACTGTGTAAATACCATTGGCAGTGAAGGGGTTAACCTGCAGGGGGCGCTCTAAGGGTTAACTGTGTTCCCTGGGCGTGTTCTAACTGTATGGGGGCTGCTCTGGTTGGGGAAAGGGGATGATCACAGCTTCCATATACAGGAAGCCTGTGATTATCGCCCTTCCCCCTTCAACAGGATGGAGATCCGTGTTTACATACACGGACCTCCGTTCTTTCAGTGTGGGGGGGGCATCGCGGGTGGCCGGCGCCGATCGAGTCCACCCTACCCGCTCCATGGCTCCCCCCGAACACAGTGAGTGCGCGAGCGCGCCTCCGGCGGCACGTGCGCGCTCACAATGCTAGTTATCGCGGCCACCGTCCTGTGACGGCGGTTCGCGACAATGAGCCACCTTGCCGCCGTCACGCTGCGGCGGGCGGTCGGTCGGCAAGTGGTTAATAATAAAAAAAAAGAATAATAAATTATTATTCTTTTTTTTTAAAACCAGCAATGTAGACACACTTTTTAATTTTCTGCAAGAAATGCACAGCAAGGTGCAAATGTACTATGTAGCACTATTTATTAATAATAAAAAAAAGAATAATAAATTATTATTCTTTTTTTTTTAAACCAGCAATGTAGACGCACTTTTTATTTTTGTGCAAGAAATGCACCACTGGCTGCAAATGTAGTATTTAGAATATTTTTTTTTTAAACCAGCAATGTAGACGCACCTTTTAATTTTGTGCAAGAAATGCACAGCAAGGCGCAAATGTACTATGTAGCACTATTTATTAATAATAATAAAAAAAGAATAATAAATTATTATTCTTTTTTTTTTTTAAACCAGCAATGTAGACGCACTTTTTATTTTTGTGCAAGAAATGCACCGCTGGCCGCAAATGTAGTATTTAGAATATTTTTTTTTAAACCAGCAATGTAGACGCACTTTTTAATTTTGTGCAAGAAATGCACAGCAAGGCGCAAATGTACTATGTAGCACTATTTATTAATAATAATAAAAAAAGAATAATAAATTATTATTCTTTTTTTTTTTAAACCAGCAATGTAGACGCACTTTTTATTTTTGTGCAAGAAATGCACCGCTGGCCGCAAATGTAGTGTTTAGAATTTTTTTTTTTGAACCAGCAATGTAGACTCACATTTTATTTTTGTGCAAGAAATGCACAGCAAGGTGCAAATGTACTATGTAGCACTATTTATTAATAATAAAAAAAAGAATAATAAATTATTATTCTTTTGTTTTAAACCAGCAATGTAGATGCACTTTTTATTTTTGTGCAAGAAATGCACCGCTGGCCGCAAATGTAGTATTTAGAATATTTTTTTTTAAACCAGCAATGTAGACCCACTTTTTAATTTTGTGCAAGAAATGCACAGCAAGGTGCAAATGTACTATGTAGCACTATTTATTAATAATAAAAAAAAGAATAATAAATTATTATTCTTTTTTTTTTAAACCAGCAATGTAGACGCACTTTTTATTTTTGTGCAAGAAATGCACCACTGGCTGCAAATGTAGTATTTAGAATATTTTTTTTTAAACCAGCAATGTAGACGCACCTTTTAATTTTGTACAAGAAATGCACAGCAAGGCGCAAATGTACTATGTAGCACTATTTATTAATAATAATAAAAAAAAGAATAATAAATTATTATTCTTTTTTTTTTTTTTAAAAAAAGCAATGTAGACGCACTTTTTATTTTTGTGCAAGAAATGCACCGCTGGCCGCAAATGTAGTGTTTAGAATTTTTTTTTTTAAACCAGCAATGTAGATGCACATTTTATTTTTGTGCAAGAAATGCACAGCAAGGTGCAAATGTACTATGTAGCACTATTTATTAATAATAATAAAAAAGAATAATAAATTATTATTATTTTTTTTTAAACCAGCAATGTAGACGCACTTTTTATTTTTGTGCAAGAAATGCCCCGCTGGCTGCAAATGTAGTATTTAGAATATTTTTTTTTTAAACCAGCAATGTAGACACACTTTTTAATATGTGCAAGAAATGCCCCGCTGGCCTCAAATGTAATATTTTGCACAAAAAAAAAAAATGTAATTTGTCTAACTGCAATGTAAAAGCAGTATTTCAATATGCTAAAATGTTGCCAACTGAACTAACAGAACACAATTAGGCCTCATACACACGGGCGTATCTAAAAAAATAAACAAAACGTCGGGTCCGACGTCAAGGAAAAAAAGTCGACATTTTTCGGCGTTATGCATTGGCGTTTTTGAGCGTTAGTGTGCGTCGGCGTCAATAGGCGTTTTTTTAAAAAAATCATCCCTCTGCTATTTTTCAACCTAAAAACGTCGGCATCAAAAAACGGCGGAAAACGCCGGTACAATATTAGGTGGCGTTTGTTGGCGTTAGTTGGCGTTTGTTGGCATGTTGTGGCGTCGGCGTCAAAAAACGTCAAAACGTTACAGCCTCAGAACGCGATGGCCATGGGTTCTACTTTCTGCTCACTAACGCCGACGCCACCTACAGCTCAGAAACGCCAACGTTTTTATGGGGCCATTGACTAACATGGAGAGCTGCAAAAAACGCCAGAAAACACCGGCGTCAAAAAAAGTCCGTGTGTATGAGGCCTTAAAGTAGTGTCCCTGACACACAAGCAGTTGCAAGTGCACCGCACTTGCAAAAATGGTTGCAAACGCCCACCTAACAAACAGAAAAATTGCTTAGGTTTTATATGAGGCACTTTGCTTAGCAAACAAAATGTACTCTAGCAAACAAAAATCTCCTCTAGCACCCACCCACCAATAAATCGCTGTTTTTAACAGATTTTCTAAAGCTAATTTGTCTCTCACACCAGCAGCAGCATCCTCTCCCTACACTAGTATAAGATGATTTTCAAAAGCTAATCTGTCCCTCACAGCAGCAGCAGGATCCTCTCCCTACCCTAGTATGAGATGATGTGACATGTAGCACTACGTGACTCCATCTTATATAGAGGCTGGGTCACATGATGCAATGGCCAATCACAGCAATGCCATTAGTAGGCATGGCTGTGATGGCTTCTAAGGGCAAACGAGTGAAACACTTGATTGATTGACTGCCCTGCAGCTATTCAAAAGGCGCAAAAATATCCAAACCCGGACTTTTTCTTAAATGTCCGGGTTCGGGACATGGGCACCCTAAAGTCCGGTACGAACCCGAACTTTATAGTTCGGGTTCGCTCAACTCTAGTCAGGAGTATACAGCTTGGCATGACAGGACACAGTATACAGCTCAGCATCACAGGACACAGTATACAGCTCAGCATCACAGGACACAGTATACAGCTCAGCATCACAGGTCACAGTATACAGCTCAGCATCACAGCACACAGTATACAGCTCAGTATCACAGGACACAGTATACAGCTCAGCATCACAGGACACAGTATACAACTCAGCATGACAGGACACAGTATACAGCTCAGCATCACAGATCACAGTATACAGCTCAGTATCACAGGACACAGTATACAGCTCAGCATCACAGGACACAGTATACAGCTCAGTATCACAGGTAGGGGTATATTGCAGCCAGTTACACAGTAAACAGCTCAGCATTCAAGGTGGGGTATATTGCAGCCAGTAACACAGTATACAGCTCAGCATCACATATGGGGGTATATTCAGCCAGTACACAGTATATAGCCAGTACACAGGTAGGGGTATATTCAGCCAGTACACAGTATATAGCCAGTACACAGGTGGGGGTATATTCAGCCAGTTCAGAGTATATAGCCAGTACACAGGTAGGGGTACATTCAGGCAGTACACAGTATACAACTCAGCATCACAGGTGGGGGTATATTCAGCCGGTACACAGTATATAGTTAGTACACAGGTGGGGTATATTCAGCCAGTACACAGTATATAGCCAGTATACAGGTAGGGGTATATTCAGCCAGTACACAGTATATAGCCTGTACACAGGTGGGGTATATTAATCCAGTACACAGTATATAGCCTGTACACAGGTGGGGTATATTCAGCCAGTACACAGTATATAGCCAGTACACAGGTAGGGGTATATTCAGCCAGTACACAATATACAGCTCAGCATCACAGGTGGGGGTATATTCAGCCGGTACACAGTATATAGTTAGTACACAGGTGGGGTATATTCAGCCAGTACACAGTATATAGCCAGTACACCTTATATCAGGGTCCCCATGAGAGGCCCCCATACTTCACAGCACCTTAAATGTTAAATCAGGGTCCCCATGAGAGTCCCCCATACATCACATGTGATGTATGGGGGACTCTCATGGGGACCCTGGTATAAGGGGCTGTGATGTATGGGGTACTCTCATGGGGACCCTGACATAAGGGACTGTGATGTATGGGGGACTCTCATGGGGACCCTGATGCACCAGTCCAGGCAGGCAGGGCCATAGAGAGAGAGAGGACATGGAGCAGGCAGGGAGCTGCAATGAGGACTGCATGCGTGCACAGTGCTGCACCTACGGTTGGTATAACGGTACCTGGCAGGCTGGCAACCTGGCTTCAAGGCTTGGCTTCAGCCTTCACTTCAGCTCAGTATCACAGGTAGGGGTATATTGCAGCCAGTAACACAGTATACAGCTCAGTATCACACATGGGGTATATTGCAGCCAGTAACACAGTATACAGCTCAGCATCACACATGGGGGTATATTCAGGCAGTACACAGTATATAGCCAGTACACAAGTAGGGGTATATTCAGCCAGTACACAGTATAAAGCTCAGCATCACACATGGGGGTATATTAAGACGGTACACAGTATATAGCCAGTATACAGGTAGGGGTATATTCAGCCAGTACACAGTATATAGCCAGTACACAGGTAGGGATATATTCAGCCAGTACACAGTATACAGCTCAGCATCACAGGTGGGGGTATATTCAGCCGGTACACCGTATATAGTCAGTACACAGGTGGGGTATATTCAGCCAGTACACAGTATATAGTCAGTACACAGGTGGGGTATATTCAGCCAGTACAGAGTATATAGCCAGTACGCCTTATATCAGGGTCCCCATGAGAGTCTCCCATACATCACAGCACCTTAAATGTTAAATCAGGGTTCCCATGAGAGTCCCCCATACATCACAGCCCCTTATATCAGGGTCCCCATGAGAGTCCCCCATACATCACAGCCCCCTTATATCAGGGTCCCCATGAGATGAAAGTCCCCCATACATCAAAGTCCCAACTTAAAAGCCAGTGGCAGCTGCCTGAGAAAAAGAGCACCAGTCCAGGCAGGCAGGGCCACAGAGAGAGGGGACATGGAGCAGACAGGGAGCTGCAATGGGGACTGCACCCGTGCACATTGCTGCACCTACGGTTGGTATAACGGTACCTGGCAGGCTGGCAGCCTGGCTTCAAGGCTTTGCTTCAGCCTTCACTTCAGGGCAGGCTTGTCACTTGTGGTCGGGCCTCTGGCCACGGCTCCAGGCTGGAGTCAGTCACTGGTCACTGGTGGTCTGGCTGGCACTGGCAGTCACTCAACCCACTTCTTCCCTGGACAGGCGGGAGGGGAGAAACGAGAGAGTCTGTCTGGTCTGGCAGTAGCAGCAGGTGCACTCGTCTGTGACTGCGAGGAGGATGGACGGCGGTAACCCGGCGAAGTGCTGCGCTTGCATGGTCATGGAGTCAACTCATCACAAGCACCACCGCACCATGACATAGCCAATCACTGGCAGTTACTGGCTCAGGGCAGCCAATTAGTGTATGTATGTGCGCTTCATTGGTGCACATACATACACTTTTAGGACTGACCAATAGGCTCACTAATTGCTGTCAGCAGACAGCAAGGAGCCGAAGAAAAAAAAATCAATATACCAGTGCCATCATTATGGGTCGGGCAGACAACTTTTTTTTTCTTTACCCCAAAAGCGGGGAGGCAGAGCCCAGGCGCCCCCTATTGAGCAGCAGCTGCTGAAAACCAGTCCAGGTAATTATTTCATACTAGCCCCATAGCATTATTATACCAGCCCAACACCATAATATCATTATTTTCTTGTTCATAAAAGGGAAAACCATGCATTTTAAAGCCCATTTGCAGAGTGTATCACATATATATAAGACAGATATGAAAGCACATAGGGCTTTATATATATAAGAAAATTCCGGTTAAAAGTGGTAAAAGTGCAGCTTTTCACTGACACCCCCCCCCCCCCCCCCCCAGACTGGCCTGGCAGTGCTGTCACTGACCTCCTCTCAGGTGCACCGTGCAGAGTTCAGTCAGTCGGCTCCAGCTTGGTGGCTCTGGGTTTATCCTATAGTCTCCTCTCCACAGTCCACACACATCTGACTTTCCCCATGACCCCCATCCCAGTGGCACTCCCACTCTTGACTCCTCTCCAGACTCCCCCTCAGAGACTGCAGACATGATAAAAGACAAGAGATGGCCAGAGGTTGTGGACATGATACAAGAGATGGTTAGAGGCAGCAGACATGGTACAGGAGACAGTAAGAGGCTGCGGACATGATACAGGAGATGTCAGAGGCTGCAGACACGGTACAGGAGATGTCAGAGGCTGTGGACATGGTACAGGAGATGTCAGAGACTGCGGACATGGTACAGGAGATGAGAGGCTGCGGACATGGTACAGGAGATGTCAGAGGCTGTGGACATGGTACAGGAGGTGCCAGAGGCTGAGGACATGGTACAGGAGATGTCAGAGGCTGTGGACATGGTATGGGAGATCTCAGAGGCTGTGGATATTGTACAGGAGAGTAATAACAGGAGGTGGTCAGAGGCTGCACAGGGGTCCGGTCTTACCTAGCCATGATGAGAGGCACACGCCACTACCAAGACCCCACTGAGACCTCATCGAGACGAGTGCCACTGCTGCCTTGTATTTAAAAATGGCACCACCTGGCGCCATTACGTCACTGCCCATGTGCCCGCCTGCCCAAAAACGGACGAGCGTGCACAGGCTTTCTGGAGCCTGGCTGGCTTTGGAACGGCGGCAGCGCAACGCAGTTGACATGTCAGCTTGGGCCCGCAGACATATTTTTTATGGGTGCCGCTGCCCTCAAAGCGGCCCCAGTGCAGGCGGCCTTACCGGCCTACTGTGAAATTTCCCACTATCCCGGTAGGCCAGTCCGACCCTGCTAAGCCCTGGGGAATATTCCCTTGGAAAGTAAACAGCCTGTTGGCTGTAATGAATAAACTTTATTGTGTTATATAAGAAGATAAGCACTCTAAAGCTGGCAATAAACAGAGCAATCACGCAGTTCCTCCATCAACACAGTCAGCTTTGATGGGTACTCCATCCCGTGGAGCCATTGTTTTTCCCAGCGGGGAGATTGGTTATCCAACAGGCTGATTGTAGCCAAGTTGATATATCAATCGACTTGGATACATTCAGCCTGCCTATACATGGTTTCAAACTGGGACTCTCCCTGCTGAACTGGACGAGATTCAAACCATCTATGGCCGGCTTAATAGATGGTATACTATTTGACTTTTAGGCCTCCTTCACACAGGTGATTACTTGCATACACCAAACTCCAGCGGCAAAAGTCAGCTGATTCTTGTGGCTGGGATGACAAGTGTATGGGAATAGCAGTGGTGGTTCAGCCTGTGCAAAGTATAAACAACATCTCCGTCCAGGCTTGGACATCTGTCCCTAACTTCAGGTAACCATTGGTGTGCAGATGCAGATGCTCCTCTCAGTCATTACTTACAGGCTGAGCGGCCACCACTATTCGCATAGACCTGTCATCCCACTTGAAAGAATCCGCTTATTCTTGCTTCTGGAATACAGTGTGTGCAGGCAATTGCCCGTGCAAAGAAGGTCTGAGTCTGCCCTGGAGATTAAGTTTGGCTGCACATGGAGTTGGGGACATCATAGTAATTTGGGAGCAAAGACTCTGATATGGTAATAGAATAAATACGTAAGGACTACAAGCATAGTGGTATGGGACCAGCGTAGGTAGAGAATGGGGTTAAGTGGCAAGGTATGGTGATTACACCAGTGACTTCAGATCATACCAAGGTAGTATTGGGCACCCTAGAAAGAAGATCTGCTTAAAGTATAATTAAAGTAAAGGCAAAACTTTTTTTTACATTTTTGGATAGAGTGGAGAAGGATTAGAAGCACTGTCAGTATTTATTGCTGTCTGTGTCCCCATTAGGGAGATTCACCCTCTCGATTTCTGTTTACTATTATCATTGATAGTGAAAGTAATAGAGGGGAATTATTCCAATTTGGACTAGTTTTGGTGACCTGGGGGCCCCAAAGGGACTCCCTTAATTTGGACAGATTTCCTCTCACTTCCTGTTTTGGCTATGGGACAGAAGGCCCAACTCAATAATATTGCATGAGATAATTGAATCACTTGACACATCTTTTCTGATTGATGCAATTCACTATAATTGTATGTGATATTTACCTCAAAAAGCAAAAACACTTGGTAAATATCTCATAAACCGGTGTTAAGTCAATTCACTAAAGGAAAATAAACAAATAAATAAATGCAGGAGTTAAATAAGTAGTGGTCCAGACATGCAGTATTTAAGGAGTGTAAAAATATGTAAAAATATAATAGCCAATTTGGAGTAAACTACCTTTTTGGATCAGTTCTCTCAACAGTAATGGATAGAAATCTAAATATGGAAAAAAACAGAATCATTGGATTTGATTTACTTAACCTGGTATGGTACCAGCTGAGTGGAAAAAGCCAATGTAGCACCAATATTTAAAAAAGGACCAAGATATATCCCTGGGAACTAACAACGTTAGTATGCAAGCTTTTGGAGGGGATGATAAGAGATTACATACAATATTTTAGTGGTAAAAATTATATCATTAGCAGTAATCAGCATGGATTCATGAAGAATCTTTCTTGCCAAACCAATCTACAGGGTGGGCCATTTATATGGATACACCTTAATAACTTTTGTTTTTTCAATAGGAAGAGGGTCATGTGACACATCAACCTTATTGAAAAAACATAAGTTGGATTCAAAATGGCCGACTTCAAAATGGCCACCATGGTCACCACCCATCTTGAAAAGTTTCCCCCCTCACATATACTAATGTGCCACAAACAGGAAGTTAATATCACCAACCATTCCCATTTTATTAAGGTGTATCCATATAAATGGTCCACCCTGTATTAACCTTCTATGAGGAGGTGAGCTGCCATCTAGATAAAGGAAGGCCTGTAGATGTGGTGTATCTGGATTTTGCAAAGGCATTCGATACAGTTCCCCATAAGTGTTTACTGCACAAACTAAGATCTGTCAGCATGGACCAAAGAGTGAGTACATGGATTGAAAACTGGCAACAGGGGCAAGTTCAGAGGGTGGTGATAAATGGGGAGTACTTGGAATGGTACGGTGTGGACACTGGGGTCCCCCAGGGCTCTGTCCTGGGACCAATCCTATTTAATGTATTCATAAACAATCTGGAGAATGGGATAAACAGCTCAACCTCGGTATTTGCGGATGATACTAAGCTAAGCAGAGCAATAATTTGTCTGCATGATGTGGAAACCTTGCGAGAAGACTTGGACAAATTAATGGGGTGGGCAATTACATGGCAAATGAGATTTAATGTAGAAAAATGTGAAATAATGCATTTGGGTGCCAATAATATGAATGCAAACTACTCACTAGGGGGAGAGCCTCTGAGGAAGTCTAGGATGGAAAACAACCCTGGGGTCCTAGTAGATGAAAGGCTAAGCAATGGCAGGCAATGCCAAGCTGCTGTAAGCAAAGCCAACAGGATATTGGCATGCAGTAAAAAAGGGATTGATTCCAGAGATAAAACGATAACTATCTTGAGTATGCCCTCCAATTCTGGTCACCAATCCTCAGGAGGGATGTGCTGGAACTAGAGAGGGTCCGGAGAAGGGCAACAAAGCTGATTAAGTGACTAGAGGACCTTAGCTATGAGTAAAGATTACGAACACTGAACTTATTCTCCCTGGAGAAAAGACTGGAGAAGAGACGCTTGAGAGGGGATATGATTTCAATGTACAAATACCGTAATGGTGACCCCACAATAGGAATAAAACTTTTCTGTGCAAGGGAATATAATGGCGTCTGATGACGAAACTCGTAAGCCAGAGCCAGTATGCCACGACGCTAACATGCATAGCAACACACACAGAGGAGCGGTGATCTCCGAAGTACTTAAACCTGACTTCTAAAGTGTGAGTATAGTCGGCACTTGCATGCCTGGTTTGGTTTACATACAGTATCACACTATGGTGTCTCTCTTCTCTCTTGTATGGAAAATGGAGGATATGGGACCAACTTCACATTAAGCACGAAAGAGCGTGAACGGTAACCGGCCGGACCCCTGGAGGATACAGAGGACGGTGCTGTTTACTTCGCCCTAAGTCCCCCTCCCTCTTTTTCCTTTTTCCTCATATCTGGCTCTGTAGGCCAGCAGGGGATGCTCTATACTGTACTTATGACATGATATGCATTTAAAATTATTATTATTATGCCTGATTATACCAGCATCATTATACGTTTTACTGGCTTTGGATTTATGTATAGTTCTTGGCTCTAAATATATATAAACAGATTGCAGGCCAGGCATAGCTGGCATATGAGCCAGTAGTATTTAATATTATACCCTTGATAATTTGGCACATACTGCGTAGTTTTTTGTATATTTGGATTTACATCATTTGCATGACTCTTCTTAGGGAGTAGCACTACACATTCGCAAAACTTGCACATTTTGCACATATTTGCACAATTTTCTTTGCACATTTGCACATTCTTTCTTTGCACATTTGCAGAATTGCACAAATCCTTTTTATGCATATTTGCACAACCTATTGAGGATCTGCATAATACTCCTTCGCAGGCAGGGGAGGGCTGGACTGGGGGGCTGGGTGGCAATTGCCCCCCAGGCCACCCTAATTTACATTCAAAATGGCCGACGGCTGCTGCCAGCTCACACTTTTTTCTTTTTGTGGAGGAAGGAAGTAGGGGCCAGGGGCGCAGTCAACAACTAACTGCAGGCAAAGGGGGGGGGGGTTCACAGGGCCGACCCTACCATGGATCCTGCTGGGCCCATTGGGCTGCCTCTGGGGGGAGGAGGAGCCGGCCCAGGAGGTGGGACTTCATATGAGAGCGGCCGCGCCAGGTATACGGGAGATCCCCGCTCTGTGTAATCCAGCAGCTCTCATCTCTCTGCATTGCAGGCTGCATTGGATGGGCAATGGTGAGGTTGCATTGATGGGCACTGATCAGGCTGCACTGATCGGCACTGGCAAGGCTGCATTGATGGGCACTGATGAGCTGCATTTATGCATTATTTTTGTTAAATCTCCTTTGTTGCAATTAACATTAAATTATGTTACCACATTGTATCATATTTGTCTTGCTTCATAACATCAATATCCTTTCTAAAACCAGGTGGGCATGGAAAGTGAGCTGATTCGGTGGTTCAATGGGCCACTTGACTGGACTTGCCCCCCAGGCCTAAGGCTGCCAGCCCTCCCCTGTTCGCAGGAGTAGCACCACATTACTGCACAATATTGCACATTTTGCACATATCTGTATGTGGAAAATAATATTGCTTTTTTGCACAGAGTTTTGGGCAGCGCCAATCTGCCATATTAATTTCAGTTCCATTCATTCACTACCTTCGTAGTGTTTTGGCAAGGCAGCAGCCAATGAGCACTATTTTATTTGAACATCTTATACATTTTATTTATTATATCTTGAGTTACACAATATATTTTTTTCAAAGGGTATAAGGGAAATTTTCCCCCATCTTTTTCCCTCCGGTAATTCGTTGCGTGGTACCACCTCCTCTACTTCTTCATAATAATACATGTGGCCTTTCAATAAAATTAGAAGAAAGGCGGTTTAACCTTAAACTGCGTAGAGGGTTCTTTACGGTAAGAGCAATGAGGATGTGGAATTCTCTTCAACAAGCAGTGGTTTCAGCAGGCAGCATAGATAATTTCAAAAGACTATTGGATAGGCACCTAAACGATCATACTATACAAGGATATACAATATAACATTGACATAAAAGCATACACACAGGTTGGACTCGATGGACTAGTGTCTTTTTTCAACCTCACAAACTATGTAACTATGTAACCTCAATCCCCCCCCCCTTCTTGCCCAGGCCAATTTTCAGCTTTCAGAGCTCTCACACTGACAATTACTCAGTCATGCAACACTCTACCCATATGAAATTTTTATAATTTCTTTCTCACAAATAGAGCTTTATTTTGGTGTTATTTAATCACTGCTGGGTTTTAATTTTTTGTGCTATAAATTAAAAAAGACAGAAATTTTGTGGAAAAAAAGGTGTTTTTCTTGTTTCTGTTATAACGTTTTGCAAATAAGTAATTTTTCTTCATAAATTTTGACTAAAATGTATACTTCTACATTTCTTTGGTAAAAACAACCCAAATAAGTGTATATTATTTGGTCTGTGTGAAAGTTATGGGGTCTACAAACTATGGTGCCTATTACTGAAAATTGATCACACCTGATGAAATGACAGCCTATCTCATTTCTTGAGACCCTAACATGCCAGGACAGTACAAATATCCCCAAAATTACCCCTTTTTGTAAAGTAGACAGTCCAAGGTATTTAGTCAGAGGCATGTTGAGTTTTTTGAAGTTGTATTTTTTCCTACAATTATTTGGAAAATAAGAAATTAAAATTGCATTTCTTTTTCACAAAAATGTCATATTAACAAGTTATTTCTCATGCATGGCATAGGCATACTTGCAACTACACCCCAAAATACATTCTGCTACTTCATCTGAATATGGCAATACCACATGTCGGAGACTTTAACACAGCCTAGCCACAGAGAGGCACAACATCCTAGAAGCACCTTCAGGCATTATCCACTTTAAAACCAGGCCTCCTTCTGACACTCTTTGTTTACAAGTAAAAATCTGTATTTTTGCTAGAAAATTACTTATAACTCACAAACATTATATACATATTTTAGCAGAGGCCCTAGAGCAGTGGTTCTCAACCATGTCCTCAAGTTCCCGCAACAGGCCATGTTTTTGGAATTCCTTTTAGGGCTCCTTTACACTAGCGGATCGCTCGGGTCCGCCTGTCAGTTTTCCAGGTGGACACAAATGGGACGCTCCATTGTTCTCTATGGAGCGACGGATGTCAGCGGTGACATGTCCGCTGACACCCGATCCACTCCGATCCGCCAAAAACAGATGGATGGAAACCATATTTTCCATCCGCCTGGCGGATCAGATCAGATGAACACGGACAGACGGTCCGTGTTCATCCGATCCCCCATAGAGGAGAGCGGAGCTGTGACAGGTCAGTCTCTGCACAAAGTGCAGAGACTGTCCTGTCATCCGCCGGCTCTCCGGGGATAAACGGACGGATCCCCGCTGAGCAGCGGAGTTCGTCAAATGGGCTCCGCTCGTGTGAAAGGGGCCTTAGATAAAATAGCAGTCCAAAATACCAAGTCATTGACTCCTATTTTAAAGCACCTGTGCATGATAAAGGAAAACCTTCAAACATGGCCTATTGGGGGTACTTGAGGACAGTGTTGAGAACCACTGCCCTAGAGAATAAAATGGTGGGTTTTGCAATTGTTTAAGTCATGTGGTATTTGCATTTTTTCTAATGCAATTTTTTGGGAAAAAAGTACACTTTAATTCATTTTAATGCACACAAATATAATATGATACCCAAGTTTTTGGTAAAATATAAAATGATGTCATCCCGAGCAAATATATATATACCAAACATTTAACCACTTCAGCCCTGGAAGGATTTCCCAGTTTAAGACCAGAGCACTTTTTGCGATTCGGCACTGCCTCGCTTTTAATCTCGCGCAAGCCTCTCTTTCATTTCACATTACCATGGCAGCCCCTATACAGCGAATAGGAGAGGATCATGTTCCGTGTCTACTCTCGAGGTGACAAATATCGCGTTAGGTCGGGGCTGACGCCACATGACGCAGCCTCGGCATAGACCCTGAATATTTCCGGCAGCCTTAGCTTGCCGGAAGATTAGAGAATAACGGCGCATGCCCGTGTGACGTCACGCGGCAAAATATACGACATTTGACAGAAACGAAGCAAGTAAGGAGACCGCAAGAAAGGGGAACATAAACTTCATACAATGAGTGATCAGAGCTTGGAAAATGTGGTGCAGGGGTTTACTACCACTTTAACTGACAATTGCGTGGTCGTGCGACTTTGTACCCAAACTAAATTTGCGTCCTTTTTCCCCCACAAATAGAGCTTTCTTTTGGTCGTATTTGATCACTTCTGCGTCATTTCTGATCACTGCTATAAACAAAAAAAGCGACAATTTTGCAAAAAAAAAAACAATATTTCTTACTTTTTGCTAAAATACATATCCAAAAAAAAATATAAAAAAATTTTTTTTCATCGGTTTTGGCTGATTTATATTCTTCCTCATATTTTTGGTAAAAAAATATCGCAATCGGCGTTTATTGATTGGTTTGCGCAAAAGTTGCCGTGTTTACGAATGATGAGAATTAATTTATGGGGTTTTTATTTTATTTTTTTCTAGTAATGGGGGCGATCTGCAATTTTTAGCCATACTGCGATATTGCGGCGGACATGTCGGACCATTTTGACACGTTTTTGGGACCATTGGCATTTATACAGCGATCAGTGCTATGAAAATGCACTGATTACTGTATAAATGCCATTGGCAATGAAGAGGCTAGCCTGGAGGGGGCGCTCTAAGGGGTTAACTGTGTTCCCTCAGTGTGTTCTAACTGTACAGGGGCTGGGCTGGCTGGGGGAGGGGAGTGATCACGGCTCCCATATACAGGGAGCCTGTGATCAAATCCCTTCCCCCTCTGTCAGAATGGAGATCCGTGTTAACATACACGAACCTCCGTTCTCTCAGTGCGGGGGAGCCATCGTGGGTAGCCGGCGGAGATCAAGTCCCCCCGGGACACTGAGCGTGCGAGTGTGCCTCCGGCAGCGCGCACGCGCTTACAATACACGTTCTCGCGGCCGTCGTCAGATAACAAACTGAGTTGCCGCCGTCAAGCCACGGAGGGCAGTCGGCAACTGGTTAATTGCGCACGCTTGTGGAATGGTGCCAAGCTACAGTATTTAAAAATCTTTATAAGCCTTCATAGGTTACCAGTTTAGCGTTACAGAGGAGGTCTGGTGCTAGAATTGTTGCTCATGCTCTGACATTTGCGGCAATACCTTACATGTGTGGTGCGATCGCCGTTTAGGTATGCATACAGAACAAATGCATGAGTTCGCCTTTGCATGTGAGCACGGGGGGGGGGGGGTGGGGGCACTTTAAATGTATTTATTTATTTAATGTTATTTATTTTTTACATTGTTTCTTTAAAAAAATATATTATTTGGTACACTGTGACAGATGTTTTTGTGTGCTGTACACTGACAGATGTTGTTGGGACACTAGTACAGATGTTGACTTGCACTGTGGACAGGGACAGATGGTGTTTGGTGCACTGGTGTGGGATGGCTGCAGTCTGTGTGAATTTTGTGCAGTTGAACATTAAAATCAGCAGCTACACAGAGATCACTGACAGGCTCCATCAACCCCCCCCCCCCCCCCCACTGAGCTCAGGAGGAGAGCCGACACAGAGGCACATGTTTCTGTTTACATTGTGAGATGGCTGTGATTGGACACAGCCATCACATGATCAGGAGGGCCAGTCAGAGAACCCATATATGATGTGTTGTGTCTGAGGGACACAGCCATCATGGGATTGTGTCGCTGCATGGCCACATGTTCTGACAGAATGTACAAGTACATCCAGTTAGAACGACGCTAGTGCCACCCGACTGTTTATGTACAGTGGCCGGGTGGCAAGCGATTAAAGTATAACTAAAGGCAACACTTTTTTTTGTAGTTTTGGACATAATGGACATAGATTAGAGCCCCTGTCAGTTTTTATTGCTGTCTGTGTCCCGTCACCCTCTCTATTTGTCCTGTTTACCATTATCATTGAACGTGAAAGTAAAAGAAAATACAAAATTTTGGGTTGTCCCCAGAAAAGCAATAGAGGGGAAATCTTCCAATGGGACACTGGTTCTGGTGACCTGGGGGTCCCCAGAGATTTTTTTAATTTGTAGGGATTTCTTCTCACTTCCTGTTTTGGCTATGGGAAAGGAAGTGAAGGGAAATCTCCCTAATGACAATGTAGTCTTTTTTTATTGGTAGAAGAATGGTATTTTTATTTGTGTGATTTTTTTATACTACTTTAATTCAATATTTGACATTTATAAAGATATTTTGTATTTACTTAATTGAACTTAGTTGTTTTTGATACGTCACATGTGTCCTGTGAAAGCAGCATCACTTTGACCTTTTTTCTTTTGTATTAATGCATATTCTGCAGGGACTTAGTGAGCTGGCATATTTCTAGGATTTAGATCATTTTACCTCTTTATTAGCAGTAAAAACTGTATCCATTCCACCAAATATCAAGTCAAGAGAAAAAATACTGAATGGTTTCATGAGATACATATCTCACATTTTGATGAAATTACGCATGCCTTATTTTACTAGCGTTTTTTGTGAATTGCAAACTTTTTTTTTGAAAATACCTCTTTGTGAATTGAGCCCAGGTAGTGAAGGCATATCTACCCAATGGGACACAGATGGCAAAAAAAAAACTGTCAGGCAACATAACCCTTCCTTATTCTGCCTAAAATAAAAAATAGTTTTGGCTAGAGTTCTACATTAGTTAAAGTAACTTTAGACCACACTGGACAAACCTTAGCTCCCTCCAAGGGCTAGAGGCCCAGATATCCTTATTATAATTCACCGCTGCCTTTCATACTTATGCTTAGAACAAGTGTATATCAATAAAGATTAAAGCTCAAATAACAGCCACCTTTCCTCTAAGGCAGGGGTAGGCAACTTCGGCCCTCCAGCTGTGGTGAAACTACAAGTCCCATAAGACATTGCAAGACCCTGACAATCACAGGCATGTCTCCTAGAGGCAAAGGCATTATGAGATTTGTAGTTTCACCACAGCTGGAGTGCTGAGGTTGCCTGCACCTGCTCTAAGGTAACCTTTCTCAAGACTTTACCCCAGAGGTACTCTTGAAAAAAATGTCAGGTTTCATGGAACCCCTGCTAAAATGAATGTATCAGGAGTTATTGGGAAGAATGCCTCTTGCATTGATGGTCAGTGGGAAGAATGTCCCTGTAGCCCCCCTGACCCCTGAAAGCATAGTGGCACATTGAGAGGCAGGAGTGGGCCAGCATTTCACCCCAGGGCTGAGCCCATGGCTAAGATGGGGGACTGAAAAAACACATTAGGTGCCAGTCACATTTTAGAAGATTTATTGGACAGCACACAAGGAGGTACTGTGAGTGTTATGGGTCCCAGTTAACCAAACAGATCACTTACAGACTCTTCAATATCCACGTCAAGCTTTGCAGTGTCAAAACCTTAAGTTAGCCCGGTAACACTACAAACAGCATCCTAACTGGTCCACTCTTCCTGGTTCCAATGTCCTCTGCTCTGTTTCTCAGGCATCAGTGCAGACTTCTTCAAGTGAGTCATCAGTCCCCTGCAACAACAAGTTTCCTCCCTTGGGTGTTCTTCTTGGCTCAACTTTCACCATGGGCAGGCAGGACACCTTCAGGACTACATCAGGACTATTTCATTTCTAGAGCACTCTTGGGTCTAATAGATGGGTCAGTCCAGCAGCACCTTCCCAGGCCACAGCCTGGAGGCAGAGAGAGATAATAAAGCCTGCCCCGGGTATTTATATCTTGCCCAAGCATGCACCAGTGGCCTGAACCTCAACAAACCTCAAGGAAAATATAAATATTCAAAGCTCAGTCTTGTTATGAAATCACATTATTGCCAGTGGTATAAATGACACCTATTGGCAGCAGTGATAAATCAGCACCCTATTGAGTTTAGGGAAAGACTAATTGAAAAACTATACAAATCATTCTGGACTGACTACCTCCTAGCCAAAGACTAAATGTAGGTAATAACCCTTGTTTAGGACAGGGTGCTACATCCCCTTCTGGGGTTTAGAATGCCACACTTACAGACTGCTAAAAAGATCTGTCAATTGGTATTGGACCTGGAATTATGCAGGCACTCAGATGGGAGGTAAATCAGCCACAGTTCAAGGAACCCCTGGCAACTTCTCTAGGGATCCTAGGATTTCACAGAACCCTGGTTGAGAATGTCTTCTACAGGGGTTTGTTTGATTTGTATAGACCTGTGGTTGTATGCTCATAAGGTATGACCCCAATGGCACATTCAGAATTTTATTTAAAGCCCAAATGAAACCAGAACCTATTTTAAGCTTTGGATAGCTTTGGGAATGGATATAACTTCTCTTAGCTTTTTGAGCTATTGAAGAAATTTTCACTCACTTTCTGTAAATTTATTGTAAGAGAAATTGCCTAATGGGACAGAAATTGCAATAGTTTTGAGCCCAATGGCTATTGCCACCTCTACAGCTGCATCATCCGTGCAGAAATGTGTTTTTTGGCCTAGTGCCATATGGGAACTGGCCATGAAGTAAAGCCTTGAAGGATGCCTGATAAATAAAGGGAGGTTTTTATTTAGTCCTGCTATCTCTATGTCAAAGATATCAAAGATCACACTATTTGTCAGAAATAATGATATTGCAGCAGTTATTCTCTGCAATGTTTTTGCTATAAATCCTTTTAGAAAATAACCAAGGCTTGTTGCCAAGTGTGACTTTGCACTCAATCGAGCTGAAATGTGTGAATTATACATTTATATCAAACGTATCATGAATTATTGATTGGCATTTGAAATATGATATGAAAAAGAGAAGAAAAAAGATAAGATGAGTGCAATTTACATTGCATATTGTTGTAAATCTATACCTATCCATATCTATTTAAAAGTGACCACACAAAAAGGGAAGCTAAAGGTTTGTTCAGATAAGGCTCTTGACAAATCTCCTTTTCATTCAGACCACACATATATTGTTTGGTGTATTTCACAAATGCAGTGAAATGCAGGTCCAACCTAAAGTGTAAGTAAACCATTAACATAAATTGAATACATTGTGGTTTACTAGTTCATACAATATATGTAGTGGCTGCATTCATTTTCCCTGAATTCTTTTAATTTTATCTTCCTTTTTTAGCATTATTATAGTATTTATGGCACTTATTGAACAGATATAGCAAAGCACTTTTAATGCTATATTTAACTGAACCAATAAAGTACAGCAATAAATCAGTCAATATTTTCCTACCTATTAAATTTTTCCATTTGTGAAACTACACCTACCCTTTTATTTACCTGAGCTCTTCATTTGATCCAGCACTGTGCATGTCTGCAGCCCTTCTCTCCCTTTACTTCCAGGTTTTGCTGGTTTTGCTGGGGCACCGGGCGCCATTGGCTCCAATCAAAGACAGTGACGAGGGAGCGGGGGGCGGGCCTAGCCCCACTGTCGATGGACACAGAAGCGGGGTTCCGGAATGAGCATGCACAAGTGCTCCCATGGGAAGTGGCTTCTCATGGGGGCAGTGGACATAGAGGAGGAGCGTCAGCAGGGGACCCGAGAAGGTTCGGGGGCCACTCTTTGCAATTTCATTGCACAGAGCAGGTAAGTATAGAGATGTTTAGAAAAAAATTACCTTTACAACCAGTCAGAAGTGGAACTTCTCTCCCTAAATCAACTTTGACTATTCTTAATCCTTAAGCTGCTAGCATTAATAAATGGATAGGAAAGTATATTGTATTTACTTGCTTTAACTTTTTTTTTACATTTCTTCAGTTAATTCCTGGCTTCCATGCCTTGGCAAATTATGTCATACCTCCTAGGAGTCTTCAGGAGGGGAGGAGGGGCTTTCTCAGCTAAGCACACCTTCCTGTTTGCATGCCTGAGCTAAGGGCAGATGGATTCCAGGAAGTAAATGCTACATGTGCCCTTACTCAAGATGGCCATGGCCAGAAATGCTAAGGGTTTTTTTTTCAAAGTGATTTATCATCAAAATAAACCATGGAGACATGAATGGATTGGGAATTTGTTTTGAATATTAAAATTATTTAAATAGTGTTTTTGGTTTATGGTGCTTAGAAGTAGTGTAGTTCCCCTTTAGGTGCTCTTTGCCTTAATAGTAGATTATAAAAGGAGTCTGTATACTAATTCCTGAGTGTTGAGGGCTTCCCATTGTCCCTGCTTACAGAAATGGTCATCAGAAATTCTGAAAGTGATGTTCAAAGACTCTGAATAAAAACGGGGTATGTGTAGATAGGTCATTAAGTGGCAATCATACAAATGAAAATGTTATGACTTCTTGTTTGTCATACAATAGGGAGAGCTACTAAAACTGGCGCACATAGAATCTGGTGCAGCTGTGCTTGGTAACCAATCGAATTCTAGGTTTTATTGTCAAAGCTTAATTGAACAAGCTGACGTTTGAAGCTGATTGGTTCCTATACATTGCTGCACCAGATTCTGTGTGCACAGGACTGCTGTTGGAAACCACAGGGCCCCATACAGACAACCTGACATGGGGCCCCATACAGACAACCTGACAAGGGGCCCCATACAGCCAATGCTGTTATGAACACAGTGAGGGATTGGTACTGAACATTCATCATGTTCATTCAGGAGAGGAGGTGGCTGGTAAATATGACATACCAGACACTTCCCTCAATCTCTGGGCAGCAGGGGTAAAATATGGTGCACAGGCAGGGTGATCAGTGTGGCGGGGGGACAATTATTCTCTCTGCAGCAGCTGAAAGCCAGTGGGAGGGAGAGGAGAAGAAGCCAGCTTTCAGCTGCCGCAGAAAGAGATATGCACCAATCACCCTCCCTGCCCACATCCGATTCCCCCTGCTGCCATGGCCCCCTTGCTGGCCTGGGCCCCTTACAGGAGGACTGGTGGTACCCCCTTATCTACAGCCCTGTGTGTGCACCAGTTTTAGTAACTCTCCCCCAATATGATGCTCTTACACAATTACACCAGAATCACTCACATTGTGACAATGTCATTTTCTGTCTAGCTAGATTTAGTTTAACCACTTCCCGACTGCCGCATGCAGAATGACGGCCGGGAAGTGGCTGAGTTATCCTGACTGGACGTCATATGACAATCCGATCGGTGGTGTGGGGGGTCAGTCTGACCCCCCGTAATGCCGATCTCGGTAAAGTGCTTTGATCCGAAGCATTTTACCATGTGACCAGCCGTGACCAATCACGGCTGGTCACAGTGTAATACAGGAAAGCCGTTTATCGGCTTTCCTGTACTCAGGTCTGCAGACCTGAAGAGGGGAGAGCCGCCTTTCGGCTATTTGCCGAAAGGACATAATGTGACACTGGTCGGCACTAACCAGTGCCGACCAGTGTACCATTTTACGAAGCCTAGTTTCGTGAAATGGCTCTAGCCGTAATGCCCCCCAGTCTGACTGGGGGGTGTGGTGGCTAGCCTAACAGTATACTGCAGGTCAGTCCTATTGAGTCGGTGAAGGGCCGGCAGTAAGACGTACGCCGTCAGCCCTTCACCAATTTGATTTAGATCGATCTGTCTTTTACTGTAACAGTGTTACACTCACTAAGACCACATTAACACATTCTCGTAGTATAACCCCCTCTCAATGATTTTGACCACGTGTGTGTCCCGACATCTATTCCCCCATGGTGGTCAGGAGGACATTCCCCGGGTCCGGTCGTTCCCCCGGTACCGTCGTCCC
>BLSH010118531.1:423775-447933 GCA_018402905.1 Glandirana rugosa
TTGCAGGCAGTGACACAGGTGGGGGCAGTTTGCAGCCAGGGACACAGGAGGGGCGGTTTGCAGCCTGTGACACAGGTGGGGCAGTTTGCAGGCAGTGACACAGGAGGGGCAGTTTGCAGCCAGTGACACAGGAGGGGCAGTTTGCAGCCAGTGACACAGGAGGGTCAGTTTTCAGCCAGTGACACAGGTGGGGCAGAGTCGTCGTCCCCCCGCACTTACCCCATCCAGCAAGCAGGAATGTTGCAGAGGTTCGGCATGTGGAGAGCGCGCTGGGTCTGCAGAGTTTGGCACACGGAGAGCGGCTGTCTCCAGCCAGTGACACAGGTGGGGCAGTTTGCAGGCAGTGACACAGGTGGGGGCAGTTTGCAGGCAGTGACACAGGTGGGGGCAGTTTGCAGCCAGTGACACAGGTGTGTACATTGCAGAGTCACCCCCCCTGCACTTACCCCATCCAGCAGGCAGGAATGTTGCAGAGGTTCGGCATGTGGAGAGTGCGCTGGGTCTGCAGAGTTCGGCACACGGAGTGCAGCAGTTTCCAGCCAGTGACACAGGTGGGGCAGTTTGCAGGCAGTGACACAGGCGGGGGCAGTTTGCAACCAGGGACACAGGAGGGGCAGTTTGCAGCCTGTGACACAGGTGGGGCAGTTTGCAGGCAGTGACACAGGAGGGGCAGTTTGCAGCCAGTGACACAGGAGGGTCAGTCTTCAGCCAGTGACACAGGTGGGGCAGTTTGCAGCCAGTGACACAGGAGGGGCAGTTTGCAGGCAGTGACACAGGAGGGGCAGTTTGCAGGCAGTGACACAGGTGGGGGCAGTTTGCAGCCAGTGACACAGGTGTGTACATTGCAGAATCGTTTCCCCCCCCCGCACTTACTCCATGCAGCAGGCAGGAATGTTGCAGAGGTTCGGCATGTGGAGAGCGCGCTTGGTCTGCAGAGTTCGGCACACGGAGAGCGGCTGTCTCCCCTCATCTGTCCCCGGGCGGTCATGGTCTCTGTGGGAGCGGAAGTCACCTCCGCTGCCACAGTGACCCGCCCCCGGCCCCGCATCCAATCACCCTGAGCGGAGGCTCAGGGCAGCCAATCAAGCTATGAGTGTGCGCCTGTTCAGCGCACACTCATAGCTTTTAATTGCCGACCAATAGGCTCACTACTTGGCTGTCATGTGACAGCCAAGGAGCCGAAAGAAAAAAAAAGTCAATATACCGGCGCCACCTGCAGCGGGGCGGGGTTGACTTTCTTTTTTTCTTCTTTTGCCGGCGGGGAGGCGGCGCCCCAGCGCCCCCACACCAGCCGCCGCTGGTATTTTATATATATATATATATATATATATATAGCTGTGTCCAGCAGTTCACCTCCCCCAATTACCAGACCAGCTCAGCTACTATATATATATGTATATATGTATATATATATATATATATATATATATATATATATATACTGAGCCGCCCACACTGAACTGGTCTGGTAACTGCAAGGGGGAGGGGGGGTATGACACCAAGTTTTGCTGCACCGGGTGACACCAACCCTAGTGACGCCATTGGGTATGAATCCAGCCTAAAGGCAAATTGGACTACAAAGTTTACTATAAAATCCATTTTTATTTATAAATCAGCATAAAATCAAAATATGTACATAAAAAAATATTGGTTAAAACCATATGAGTTACAACACCAGGTCATAGAGGACCCAATACTTTACAATGATAATGGTTGTTGCAAGATTCAAGGTAAGTAAACCCTTGTGGTCCAATGCATTTCGCTAGTTTGCTTCTTCAGGACACACAGTAGAGAATCAGCAATGGATAGTTTCACTTGCCTAGATTGTGAACATGCATACATAGAGATCTCCCAGGGTGAGCACTAAGACACAGAGAACCAAGCCAAATATGACCCACGAATGTAATGTTTGGCCATTGGTATTAGAAAAAGAAAAGGAGGCCAATGAACAAATCCACTTCATTAGCAGCTAACCATAGATTCCTACCAGGGTGAGGGATAGTATGAAAAGTCCACCAAGCATTAGTCTTAAAAGGCCACCATACATATGTAGTCAGTGTAAAGGTCCCAGTAGGAAGGACACAGCAGCGATTCAGCCCATTAGTCATACATGCCCAGAGCTTGGGATGTGGTACGCAATCCGGAGGAGCTATGCCATGGGCATGTAGGACCTAATGGGGTAATTATCCCCCTTAGCTTCACCTGCTAGTGAAGTGGATTTGTTCATTGGCCTTCTTTTCTTATTTTAATACCAATGGCCAAACATCACATTCGTGGGAGAGAACTTTATGCATACATGTTCGCAAACTAGGCAAGTGAAACTACCCATTGGTGATTCCCTACTGTGTGTCCTGAAGATGCAGACTAGTGAAATGCATTGGTGCACAAGGGCTCACTTACCTTGAATCTTGCAACAACCATTATCATTGTAAAGTATTGGCAGAGAGGAGCAGCAGTCACAGATTGGTTAGTAAGGTGTATTAGTCTAGCAGTAGCATCCATAATAGACTGAAGGGGGATAGCCAGTAAGGAAGGAGTTGCACTCAAGGCGGGAAATAACCGAGGAATGTATAAGTTGTTTTGTGGTGTCATTAGTCAGGAAGGGGCAAATTCTGGAAATGTTGCTGAGGTTAAGGCGGAAAAATTTAGTCAGTAATTGGATGTGGGGGCTGAAGGAGAGGTCAGAGTCTAGGATTACACCTAGCACCCTGGCATATTTGGAGGGACCAATAGTTATGCCAATGATCTCAATGGTCATGGGGAGGGGATCGGGGAAGAGGAAATATTACAAGCTCAGTTTTAGAAAGATTAAATTTGAGGAAGTGGTGTGACATCAATACTGATATGTCACTCAGTAAGTTTGCGAGATGTAAGGAGATTGAGGTGGTCATTTGAGGAGTCAAGAGATAGATCTGGGTGTCCTCAGCATAGAGGTGTTATTGGAAGCCATGGGAGTTTATCAACTGGCCCAGGGAAGAGGTATAGAGATAGAATATGAGGGGCCCAAGGACAGAGCCTTGAGGTACCCTAACAGATAGAGGAATGGAGAAGATGGAGTTGTATGTGATACTGCATGTGCGCTGAGATAGGTAGGAGGTGAACCATCCCGGCCCTCCGCACCCCTGCAACATTGGGCATGCAGGGTCCTTAGGGCAGCCACTCCAACCTACACACTAGACTCCACATAAGAGCAATCAAATAGGACAACACAAAAAACAAACAAACAAATAAGAACAAATTAGGAGATCTTATGCCATAAACTTCAGCGATCCCTGACTCGTAAGGCAGTGTCTGAGTGGACTAGTTCAGAGAAAGGTAAAGAATGTTGGAGGAGAGAAAAAAAAGGCCAGGTAAAAGAGAGCAAGAAATAAATAGGGTAGTCTGTTCTGTGCAACTAGAATTTTCTATACCAAGGCACAAGGAACACATGTGGGTTCTAAGTGTTTCCTAAAAGAAATGTGATCGAGGGTTCCCAAGTCTTTTCAAACATGGGTAGTTTATCAATCAGGATGGCTGAAAGTTTCTCATCGACCATTATCCAGGAGAGTTTGGTCTTAATCATGTCAAGTGAAATGGGGGAGGACTACCATGACCTAGCTACTGCAATACGGACAGCCTTGAACACAAAGGAGATCAGCCTCCTCACATGTCTCAGAGCCTCTAGACTGGGTTGGCCCAATGAAGTCCGTGTGTGGGCTCAAAGCAGGCTTCTCTTCAATCTCATCTATAAAGATAGGTAGCCACCACTGAGGACTTCCACATCACACACTACATTGGCCTTGCTGCCCACTTCAATTTGGGGAAAACTAGTACTTAAAAACAAGCATAAGAAGAAGGTGCATCGGCCTTTTGCATTACCATAGCACTTTTTGTTAGATAAAAATAATGCCAATATACTCACAAAAATACACAATAAAGTGTATGTATCAATTTCCATCAAGCTACTGGAAACATGTCCATCCATAGGGACGCAGCTGACACATTTCAAGGGCAATGCCTTCTTCCTCAGAGCTACCTATGCACACTTGTGGATGGACAGGTTTCCAGTGGCTTGATGGCAATTGATACATTCACTGCATTGCATATTTTTTGAGTATATGGACATTGTTTTTATCTACAGTATTTAAAATTCCGTTGGGGGGGGGAGGCTTGGGGGTCCATGACCTTTTGAAATATCGAGCAGCACAATTGGCTCAATTGGCCTGCTTTCATACATGTAAAGTTTTGCTACCTTGGATGTCAATAGAGTACACGGCCTCCAGGTCATCTTGCCACCTGATGTGGCTGCCGTCCATGGCTAGGCCGCATGTTTTGTGCCCCAGTCTCTCTTTTTTGTTGAGCTTATGGATCAGACTTAATGCATCTTACCATTTTAAGTCTGCCTATAGCCCCTTAGTTTTAATATTGACAAATCCAACCCCCCCCCCCCCCCCGAGCCTCACCCCTGCACCATTCAGACGGTGGACAAATAAGGGAAAGGGATTTCAATGGATTGCTGACTTCTGTACTGGTGGGAGTGTTATCTTACTCCAATTTCTGTGTGAAAAGCACCAACTTCCAGATACAGAACTGTATTGCTATACACAATTAACTCACTTTATACAATCCTTACAATATCAGGGAGATATCTCTAGTTGGACTGCCTTTGAAGCTTTATGTAGATCCTGTGGCAAACAATGTGGCATAATTTCCGCAATATAACCAATGTTAATGTATCAACCCACCAAACAACAGTAAATGCTTAAGTGGGAAAGTGACCTGAATGGGGAATTAAAACTTGATGATTAGTATAAGCTAAAAGGATATACTTTCAAATCATATGTTAACACATCTATCATAGCTAACTACAAAGTCTTACTCAGATGGTATATGTTCCAGGCGAGGTTGACCTCTTATGTTCCCGGAGCCACAACACAATTCTTTAAAGGTTGTGGCCCAGGAAGGCTTGTTCCTCCATATTTGGTGGGACTGCCCAAAAGTTTGAATATTTTGGATCTGTGTATACAATTGTAAATTTTCCTTGACAGGAACAAATCTTAAAAAATATTCCAAAACAGAATATCCTCTTGTGTAAAATAACTTCCACCTTCTTAAAAATCACACCTCCACTTGTGATTAGCACCACTGCCGCACTCACTAGATCCAATGCTGCCAAACACAAGCAGAAAACAGCGCATAAATAACCAGAGGTAGGAACGGAGGTATGCGCTGACGTCACCCCACCACTTCTGGTCTCGGAACTGGCGGCCATCTCACATCTGAGGCATACAGTGATATCTTGCAGTGGTGGAAACAGTATTACCAGGCAACCCCGTGTACAGATGGAGTTGTATGACCATGTGTGAGAGGCCAGATACCTCTGGTTGTTTGATGCTTATGTTTGGCAGAACCCTGTTTGGAACTATATTGCACATACACTATTCATTTGTTTATTCCTTAATTATTCACACAATTTTTGACTATGTTTATTTTTTGTGTTACAATATTCACAACTTTATGTGCTTTGAGACTTGTACATAGTATTCATGTTATTTTAGTTATGGCTTTTACAGACAGTTTGGAGGCGCTGAACGTTTACTGACGTTACTATTTTTGGTTTTGTATATAGATCTACTGCAAGCTGCCCTTATCAATTTTGCACTGACTTTTCACTATATAAACTATTTTTTTAACACAATCTACTTAGTCTGGTGGAACCAGTTCATGTAAAAGATTTCCTCCCAGCACAAAGGGTGTCCTTGCCCTATTGAGGTGAACAACTTTTACTCAACTTTCCATACTGTAAATATGTATTTATACAAGATGATCATTAAACTGGATAGTTTTGCCTTTACATACATTTTAATTCTTACTATTTCCCTGTGTGATATTTAAGGAGAAGTGCAGGATAATAAAAAAAACAATCATACTGTGCATAATTACCTACCTTCTGCAGAATTGGCTCGATGCTGCAGCTGTTCCCTGCCAGCTCTACGCCAGAGAACTGAGAGATCACATGACTGCTGATTGCTCAGTTCTTGATCTTGGCTCTCTGCTTTGCCCTGGAGTGCTGAGTAGGAGAGGGGGTGGGAGCGGCTGGCTCAGTCTCTCAGTGGTGCGCTGAGTGGCTGAGCCAACTGCCTGTAAAACATCTGGGTAGATCCTGACATTATTGTCAGGATCCCTCCAGAGCCTGGAGTGGGTCTGTGAAGTCAACGGACAGCAGGCCTTGGCCCACCGTTGGATAATTCCAGATCACAGGCGAGCACAAGTAAGTGCACTCCAGTGACCCACATGAAAAGTATGGCCAAACATCTTTGGCCATACTTTTCATTTAAGGCCTTGTTTGGATGGACAAATGCAGTGTGCTTTCATGTGCATTCAGCTTGTGTTGAGAAGCTTCATTTGACCTGTAGTTGACCTCTTTCTGATCAGCATTTGACCGCCTTCTAAGCTGCATAGGGCTGTTTTTGCATTCCCATATACTTGAACTGGGAGAAAAGTAGTTCTGGTGCAAACAAATGCCAGCATACACATGTCTGTAAAGAGTATCTAAACTCTGGAAGCTGTGCACCATAATAAGGCAAATAACTGGCGACCAGAATTGCCTGTGGACTCTTTGCAGCTAATCTCTCCCCATTATTGACTTACCATGTCCTCTTCTGCCGTGTGTCTTTGTGTGGATGTTGCCATCTTGGTAGAGGCAGGGTTTTGTTTACTCATGTCAGATTACATCAAGTAGAACAGTGATCAGCACAGTAATGACATCACCAAATCTTACACCAAACCTCCTGAAACTAGCATTTAGAGACATAATTGACTTAGTTCTCAACAGCAATGAGGTTGTGGGCACAGAAGTGACTAGGCACTGCTATTTTCTGGAGGAAATCCAGACAGGAGACACATTTTTCACGGTACTTCTCAGTCACAATTACCATTTCTCAAAGTTCCCTAAATTGTAAAACATTTTCACTTTTTTAGTTCAGGTCTGCTTTACTATTTACTATCTCAGCTGACTGAGATAGAAGGGGAAGCACGCCCAGGTGGTCTAAAGAGACAGGAAATAGAAATATGGCTTTAGGTACATTGATAAGTACAGGTTTCTTGGGTTAATAGACTGATCCCATGGCCCCTAAACCTTGTATGTCTCAGTACTGGCCAGTGTGACCACCCAGCACAATAATAAGGTGGAAGAGGACAGGTCAGGTTCTTAACAACCTAAGGAGTATGTGTGTTTCAATGAGCCCAGAAATTCTGAGCACCTGGGGTGCTTAAAGTGGTAGTATACCCTCTTATCATTTTCAGCCAAGGAAGCTGCCATCTTGGCCTCTGTTTAATCTACAACTGCCATGATGCTGCACATGTGATCAGCTATGACACCAGCCATTGGATGGTTTGACAGTTTGGTTTAGAGCACAACCAATGGGAGTGTTACATTTCCAGCATGTGCCGGAAATGGAACTGTTTTTAAACTGTTAAATGGATGGGTATACTACCGCTTTAAACAGAGGTCCCTGCTGTGTTCACAGCACTGGATTAGGTTAAGTAATGACATTTCAGATTCATTTATATACAGTTAGTTTTTAGCTTTTGCTTTGTCCTTAAACGACATTTGTTTTAATGTAGTACAATATGTTGCTGTATTAAACACTTTTCTAGAGAATACAAAAGCGAACAATAGTCTGTGCTAATCATGAATGTGTAATAGCTTAGGGGTCAATAACCGCTATGATATTAAGCAAAACTGTGGGTGTGCTGTGCAGAAATCTCTTTTGGATAAGCTTTAAATAGAATTCTCATTATAAAAATATGATTGGTAAACTCAGGAATGCCAGATGCTATGCAGCATTGTCTTGCAAAGAAACAAGGTAGAGAAGGAGAGCACCAAACTTACTTTTTTTCACTTATGATTAGGGATGTTTGGTGAACATAGTGATGTCTGAAAACCTCAACCTTAGTCAAAAACCCTACTCAAGGCTATGGGAGCCAAATCTTGCTAATTATTTCAAGGCTAATAGGCAAGCTTTTGTTAAAAAGGGCACATGGATCTGATCACTGCCATTGGGGACATTGCTTTCTAGTAGAAGTGATTCTGGTAAAAATGTATATTAAAAAAAAATTTGATTCTGGTAGCTTTACAGTCACCCAATCACTTCCATATGCTCATAAAGTTACACTATATACATACAGAGTGCAGGGATGACATTACGGGTCTCCAAAAGACTGCTGATGTCTCCTTAACGAGAACCTGTGACCTGCACTATTCCCTTATATAGGGAACTGAGATAAAACCAGGCTGAATTTTGTGTCGGGAGGTTGCTACAAATAGATTAGCAGAGAGCTAAACTATTCACAAAACAGCTCTGAGAGTCTCAGCCTATGTGGAGTGGGGGTGTGTGTGCCTTTCCTCCAATCAGCTGTCTTGGCTGTATGCCCAGACTTCATTTCCAGTGCTAAACAGAAAGAGAAAAACTTATGTAGGGAGATTTGTTTCATCTGTGTATCATTTGAGGCTGTTCACTTCACTGGGCATACGTGAGGATTTACATCCACTTTAAGTTAAAAAAAGGAAGACAATATTTAAAAAAATTAAAGTTTGATCAATTGAAAACCATAAAAAATTATTTTATAAGCCATGTGTGCCAAAGAACACAAACATTCGCCTCATTTGCACACATGTACAAAAATGATGATTGCACTACGCTTATCAGGTATTTACAAGAGTGACAACAATAATTCTAGGGCCATCAATCATGGCTAACTCTAAACTGCTGACCTGTAAAGACTTTTTAAGCATTGCCTATGGACAATTTGGGATGCCGTAGTTTTTCATTGTTTCACGGGCATGTACAATTTTGAGATTGGATATGTTTGGTATAAATTTTCTTGACACAACCCCATCATTTATATTTTACCAAAATAATGGGTATTGTTGTAGAACCCTCTACTGTGCTAGAATAGGGTTTTTGTTAGTGTAGGAAAATTGTTTAGGCTTGGCTGACAGTCAAGTGACTCAGGGGGGCTAGATGACTCACAGGCAGAACTTCTGAGACCTCTCCCTACTTCTGGAACTTGTTGGAAACTTCCAGAAGAATGGAAGTGGAGGTAAGGAGGAGCTGTCTGGAGTATTCCGAGGGCCCTGACCAATCCCAAACAGATGGGTTGGCAGGTAGCAGGCCCCCTCAAATATTCTGGGTAAGCCCAGCTGGGGCAGTGGAGTTGGGGTGGAAGCTGGAGATGGAGTGTTAGGAGGCTGTCGGTGGCCCTTGAGTGTAGCCCTCTAGTCTCGGGGGTGACCTTGGGCCTGGGCTCAGGTGAGGAAGGGACTCTCTTCACAACACACGGGGTGTCCTGACCGGATGCACGGGAAAAAGGTGAAGGACAGCAGGACAAATCTCCACCCAGAACCACCTGTCCCTGCGCCTTGGGCATTAGAACCGCCAGCATATTACTAAAAAAATCCTCTTGTCCCAAATTTGGGGCGTAATAGGAGATAAAAGAGACCAAATGATCATTGATACGACCTACTGCCATGATATACAGTGCCTTGCGAAAGTATTCGGCCCCCTTGAACTTTGCGACCTTTTGCCACATTTCAGGCTTCAAACATAAAGATATAAAACTGTAATTTTTTGTGAAGAATCAACAACAAGTGGGACACAGTCATGAAGTGGAACGAAATTTATTGGATTTTTCAAACTTTTTTAACAAATAAAAAACTGAAAAATTGGGCGTGCAAAATTATTCAGCCCCTTTACTTTCAGTGCAGCAAACTCTCTCCAGAAGTTCAGTGAGGATCTCTGAATGATCCAATGTTGACCTCAATGAATAATGATGATAAATAGAATCCACCTGTGTGTAATCAAGTCTCCGTATAAATGCACCTGCACTGTAATAGTCTCAGAGGTCCGTTTAAAGAGAGCATCATAAAGAACAAGGAACACACCAGGCAGGTCCGAGATACTGTTGTGGAGAAGTTTAAAGCCGGATTTGGATACAAAAAGATTTCCCAAGCTTTAAACATCCCAAGGAGCACTGTGCAAGCGATAATATTGAAATGGAAGGAGTATCAGACCACTGCAAATCTACCAAGACCTGGCCGTCCCTCTAAACTTTCAGCTCATACAAGGAGAAGACTGATCAGAGATGCAGCCAAGAGGCCCATGATCACTCTGGATGAACTGCAGAGATCTACAGCTGAGGTGGGAGACTCTGTCCATAGGACAACAATCAGTCGTATACTGCACAAATCTGGCCTTTATGGAAGAGTGGCAAGAAGAAAGCCATTTCTTAAAGATATCCATAAAAAATGTAGTTTAAAGTTTGCCACAAGCCACCTGGGAGACACACCAAACATGTGGAAGAAGGTGCTCTGGTCAGATGAAACCAAAATCTAACTTTTTGGCAACAATGCAAAACGTTATGTTTGGCGTAAAAGCAACACAGCTCATCACCCTGAACACACCATCCCCACTGTCAAACATGGTGGTGGCAGCATCATGGTTTGGGCCTGCTTTTCTTCAGCAGGGACAGGGAAGATGGTTAAAATTGATGGTAAGATGGATGGAGCCAAATACAGGACCATTCTGGAAGGAAACCTGATGGAGTCTGCAAAAGACCTGAGACTGGGATGGAGATTTGTCTTCCAACAAGACAATGATCCAAAACATAAAGCAAAATCTACAATGGAATGGTTCACAAATAAACATATCCAGGTGTTAGAATGGCCAAACGCTCTCCATCCAACCCCACTGAGCTCGAGCTGTTTTGCAAGGAGGAATGGGCAAAAATTTCAGTCTCTCGATGTGCAAAACTGATAGAGACATACCCCAAGCGACTTACAGCTGTAATCACAGCAAAAGGTGGCGCTACAAAGTATTAACTTAAGGGGGCTGAATAATTTTGCACGCCCAACTTTTCAGTTTTTTATTTGTTAAAAAAGTTTGAAATATCCAATAAATTTAGTTCCACTTCATGATTGTGTCCCACTTGTTGATTCTTCACAAAAAATTACAGTTTTATATCTTTATGTTTGAAGCCTGAAATGTGGCAAAAGGTCGCAAAGTTCAAGGGGGCCGAATACTTTCGCAAGGCACTGTATCTACCATTCTTGTCTTTAAGCATTGCGATAGGGGTAAAAGGAGTTTTTTTTTTAGAAACAGATAGCCACCCCTGTTTTTTTTTAGGGCTGGATGAAAAGTAATGCTGTGGGTACTTGGCACTGAGGAATCTAGGGGCTGAGGTCCTAGAAAAACGAGTTTCCTGTAACAACAAGATATCAGCTCCCTGTTTATGGTAATATTGGAAAGCTTTAGTTCTTTTGGTAGGGGAATTAAATCCATGCATATTAAGAGGTATTATAGAGTATTTAGTTGAATACATCCTAGTCATTGTGGTAAGGCAGAATACACTCACCTTGGTATATGTGTGTCAAGACCGGAAACCAATGGTATGAAGTCCTTGTCATCCCTGTCCTCCAGATCTGATCAACGAGGCCAGAGTGAGGAGTCAGGATCCAATAGGGGAATGGGAAGAAGAGCAAGAAAAGGAAGGTAAGTAGGTGAAAAAAGAGACAAGATACTTGGCAAAAGGTCTGATATGCAAAATGTTAGAAACATCAAACAATATAAACAGAAATAGGTGAAAAAACCTCCCTGGGATCAGTACCCAGGGTACGAAATATGAAGTTGCCCCCACCATCCGATGAAGGCAAGATCACTGGAGGGGCATGCATGCTCACCCTGACTTAGAGTCCATAATACTAAGTTAAGTACAGGAGCTATGGCAAACAGTTATAAATGTAGATGCTCAGTAAATTGAACAATATCAATCGACCAAGCCTTTGTTGAACCCAACGATTGCCCAGGATCTACCCAGGCATTTACTTTCGGACAGTTCTTGCAGAAAGGCAGCTTCTGATATTGACATCCTATGTCCAGAGCCAGGTCCCAACCGCTGGTGATTCATAAAAACAACATGAAAAAAAACAAAAGAAAAAAAGAAACTGTAAACTTGCAATATCCTTCTGGAAACAGGATTTCAGGCAGATATAATGGTGGCAATACCACTACCAACACAGAATGAGTCCATGCTAAAAAGGAGGAAAGTGTGACAACCCCCTAAAAAGGGAGAGTAAGGCAGCAGGCGGTTCAGGTAATCGATGAGGACCTCCTGGCTGATGATGGTCGTTGCTCAGACCAAAGTGGTGAAAGAGGTCATCTGGCGTGGAGGTGAGGTGGTCTGAGGTTCCCTGGATATGAAGCCCAACTCCAGCAGTAAAGCTTCTCCAGCATGCAAGGTAGAAAAGTTTTGGGATTCGCCTTTGTAAGTATATGACAGCTTGAGTGACAATGACCATTTATATTTTATCTGTCGATTCAGTAATTTCTGCAATAAAGGCTTCATGTTCCACTATTTCTGTACTGTAGATGAAGCAAGATCAGTGAACAGCTGTATAGGTGTGCCAAACAGGAGCAAATCCTGCCTGTTCCTAGCCGCAATCGTCAATTTTTCTTTTATTGTGTAATAGTGTGGTTTTGCTATAATGTTCTGTGGCAGGCCATCAGACCTGGGAGCAGTCAGTGCACAATGGATCCTGTCTACCTCCATCTGGTGTGGGGAGATATCTGGAATCAAATCTTTCATTAGATCATGAATGGCCCCCTCCAGGTCAGTGTGAATTTCTGGGAGTCCCCTGATGTGCACATTTTACCGGTGTGACCAATTCTCCAGGTCCTCAGTTTTAGCATTGGCCTCCTCCAATCTGTCCTGAAGCTCAGAGGCCATGACAGAGTTCTGATTAACCTTTGCAACTGTGCTATCGACATTAGATTTGATTGTATCAAATCTTTCTCCAGTGCTCTGTATGTCATGTTTAAGGTCAGTTGTGATAATGGAAGAGGCCTTAGACAGCTCCTGCTAGAGTAGTGCAAAAAATGGGCCAAAAGAACTGTATCCCCTGCATAAGGGGCCGGTTGTGCTGTGGACAATTCTAAGTCAGGGCTAGGTTGGCTGAACACCAAATCTGCCAGTTCAGCCATATTCCCGTCCATAGAGGACACTTGGGAATCTGCTGGCTCTGGAGTGCCTAGGGGAACACCAGGAAATGGGGCGGAGAGAAGGACTCTGTCAGGATGCAAGCATCCAGCAAGGGAAAGCAGATCAATTGGCTCCACCTAAAGGAATAAGGACTATACGGATAAGTGAAAAAAAATATGTTTTATTATGAAAATGAAAAATGAAACACAGCAACCCCAAAAATAAACACCTAACTATCTAACTAACTAAATACAAATGTAAAAAGCACACATAAGCAAAACAGGCAGACATCAGATGAGGAAAACAGGGAGTCAGATATTGAGAGCTAAAGGTGAATAAGGGAGCAGAAAGCAGGTTCCAGGGGGTCAGAGCTCTCAGGTGGGAACACGGATCAGGACAGGTCAGGCTAGGGCAAGATACGGCTTACAGGGAAAACACTGAAGCACTGGGACTAGGTGCAAGGCGGGCTTGTATAGTCCCAGTAGTCCCATCAGGTGTAGCTTAATGACCTGTGTACTCCATCTGCTGGGAGACACCCACTGGTGGCCACCAGAACTACATACTTCTTCATACAACAGTGCCACCAGCAGGTGACCTGAGCAAGTACACAGGTCCTGACAGTTCCCCCCCTTAAGGAGTGGCCTCTGGATGCTCCATTATGCTATTAATCTGACAGTCCATGCGGGAAAAGTCCAACAAAGTCTCCCCTCCATGTCTGCAGGCTTCCTTGCATTGTTCAGGTCAGAGTCTTCCAACCTGCTGGGGGGGTGTGCCCCCTGAATTAGGTAATAGATCATGCACCCCGCTGCCAGGATCCGTAAGTTTGGATCTGGTACCAAAAACTGGCTGAGCAGCGGGCATAAAACCAGCAGAGGCATACAACACAGGGGCATCAGAGAGAGTCTGGGTATCAAGCAGGGGGAAATCAGTGGCCATTTGGGCATCAGGCAGGAAAGCATCAAAGGGCACTGGATCAGTAGGCACTGGATCATCAGATAATGGATCAGCGGGCACAAGGTCATCAAGCACTGAATCAGCAGGCACAGGATCATCAGGTAATGGATCAGTGGCCACAGGATCATCAGACACTGGATCAGTGGGCACTGGATCAGCTGGTTGGGCTGTAGGCACTGGGTCATCAGGCACTGGATCAGTGGGCACAGGGTCATCAGGCACTGGATCAGCTGGCGCAGGGTCATCAGGCACCAGTTCATCAGGCACTGGATCAGTGGGACCGGGTCATCAGGCCCTGGATCAGCGGGCACAGAATGATCAAGCAAGGGATAAGCTGGCACAGAATCATCAGGCTAGGCAGTTGGCACTGGATCAGCGGGCACCGGGTCATCAGGCACTGGATCAGTGGGCACAGGATCATCAGGCACTGGATCATTAGGCTGGGCAGTAAGCACCGGGTCATCAGGCATTGGAGCAGTAGACACTGGGTCATCAGGCACTGGATCAGCGGGCACTGGGTCATCAGGCAATGGATCAGTAGGCACCGAGTCATCAGTCACTGGATCAACAGGCACCGGGTCATCAGGCACTGGATCAGCGGGCACCAGCTCATCAGGCAATGGATCAGAGGGCACCAGGTCATCAGGCACTGGATCAGCAGGCACCGGGTTATCAGGCACTGGAGCAGCAGGCACCAGGTCATCAGGCACTGGATCAGCAGGCACCGGGTCATCAGGCACTGGATCAGTGGGCACAGGATCATCAGGCACTGGATCATTAGGCTGGGCAGTAGGCACCGGGTCATCAGACTTCATCAGTACCGGAATAACAGGCTGGGCAGCAGGCATGGCAGCAGTCACCAGAACAGCAGTCTGGGCAGTGGGTACCAGAATAGCCGGCTGGGCAGCAGGCATGGCAGCGGCCACCGAAACAGCAGGCTGGGCAGCGAGCACTGGAATAGCAGGCTGGGCAGCAGGCACGGTAGCGGCCACCGGAATCTGTTGGGAGCATGCTGCGTAGTGTTCCAAGAAAAAGGTTGAGTCATCTTTCTACAACCAAACCAAGGAGTCAACCTGATTCACACTGAAAGGAGGGGTGTAATCATCACCACCACTAGGGACACCAGACAAAGCCAACTCTGCAGAAATTTGAATGAGTGGCTGAATGTCTTCAAACAAAAATCTGCCTTGGTCAACAAAAGTGTGTGCCATACGGATGCATTCCAAAAATTGCTCCCTGGTCTGCCCTTTCAAAATTTGGTGGCAGTAATCCCTGTCTTCTGTTACCAGAAGTGAAAAATACAGAATCTCCTCAAAGTGCATCTTGCAGCAATTAGCAAGTACTTAGACCTGATCCCCAGGTGCAGTCGATCTGATTTGTATGGCTTCAGTGTTATGTCAGGATGCAAGCATCCAGCAAGGGAAAGCAGATCAATTGGCTGCACCTAAAAGAATCAGGACTATACAGATAAGTGAAAAAAAAATGTTTTATTATAAAAATGAGACACTTGCAAAACACCAAACACCAGTAACATAAACAAGCAAGTGAAAGAAAAATGAATCACAGCAACACCAAAAATAAACACCTAGCTATCTAACTAAATACAAATGTAAAAAGCACACATAAGCAAAACAGGCAGACATCAGATGAGGAAAACAGGGAGGCAGATACTGAGAGCTGAAGGTGAATGAGGGAGCAGAAAGTAGGTTCCAGGGGGACAGAACTCCAGGTGAGAACACGGATCAGGACAGGTCAGGAACACGGATCAGGACAGGTCAGGCTAGGGCAGGATACGGCTTACAGGGAAACCGCTGAAGCACTGGGATTGGGTGCAAGGCGGGCTTATATAGTCCCAGCAGTCCCATCAGGTGTAGCTTAATGACCTGTGTACTCCATCTGCTGGGAGACACCCACTGGTGGCCACCAGAACTACACCCTTTGGTTCTCCATACAACAGTGCCACCAGCAGGTGACCCGAGCAAGTACACAGGTCCTGACAGACTCACAATGATCAGTGTCCTGTTCTCCTGACGACTGGTAGAAGAAGGGGTCCTGCACAGCCTCAAGCTCCTGTTTATGCCCAGCTTAAGGGGCCGAGAAGGACCCAAGCCACCTCGTGTCTCCCTTTTACCTGATGCCATCTTGGGAGTGTTTAGCTGTCCAGGGAGAACCCCCTGTGGAAGTCTGGCGGTGTGCAGAGCTCGTTCAGAGCATGTCCGGACTCAAGGCTGTGTGCAAGTGCACTTGTACTTCTCCTTTAAAGCTTGTCTGAACTGTCAGATAAAAGGGGGTGGAGAACTGAAGTTACACTCTGCACAGCCCAGTGAGGAGAACTCTGAAAGCTGATTGGGGAGAAAGGACACCCAGCACACAGAAACATAGCTGAGGCTGTCAATCTGCCGCAGCTTCCTCCCCTGTCATAATTTTTCTCTTGGTGTCAGGAAAACCTTTCAGAAGTGACTCACACAGATAGGAACGAAGCAGCAGACAGAAATTACACTTAGTGCTCTTAATTGAGACAAGGACATACTATAGAGGTATATGCTTTGTTCATATTTTATGTCTGAGGTTTACAACCACTTTATAGTCTGGTATGCATTTTCAAGGGAACTCTATGCCATTTTTTTCGCGGTGCATGTAAATTTCAGGAGGAGGAGGAGCTGCATGCTCACTGCCCTCTCCTTTCTTGGTCACCCACACTTCATGCCTGGATAAGGATATGGTATGGGTTTTCACAGGGGACCCCACACAATAAAAAAAATGGTGTGGTCCCCCCTGCAAAATCCATACTAGACCCTTATTCTAAATAGGGGTCTAGTATGTACTTGGGGGGGGGGGGGGCAGCATGTAGCAAAACAAAAAAATGATGCAGGGTCCATCCTCAAAATTCATTCCAGATCTTTATCCAAGTATGCAGACTGGCTGACCAGGAAAGGAAGGGGCAGCGAGCATGCAACTCCCTTTCCTGAACCATACAAGGCCACATGCTCTCATCCACCACACTCTCGCTTCAAATGACAGCTACAGATGTTGGCTGATGTCATTGAATGTCTGGATTCTCCAGGCTACTTTGTATGCATCCAAACTGTCTGATGATCTGAACCGCCATGTGTCGAAAACAGTTTTTTTTTATTATGTCTGTTTCACATGCTGGTCTTAGGCATTCCACATGCACGTTATTTAAATTAATAATGTTATTTTTATGCTTCCCTTTAAAGAGGAAGTAAACCCTGATGAGGTTTGCTTCCTCTGTGTTACCCTGCAATGTAAAAGCATAATGGGCTACTATGAATCACATAGTAGCCCATTATGTGACACTTACCTGCATTGGAAGCCCGCGATGTCCAGCGATGTCTCCGCTCCAAGCCATGTCCATCTTCTGCCCCTCTTCCTTCCGGGGCCATGATCTCCGGCTCTGTGACTCGCCGGAGTCACGTGGGAGCCGCCAGTGACAGCACAATCTCAGTGAAGGAACAGCACGGAGGCTGTTTCTTCACTGCGCATGTGCCCGATGACATGGGCACATGTAAGTACACTGCACATCTCCTAAACCATGCAGGTTTGGGAGATATGCAGGGAACCTACAGGTAAGCCTTATTATAGGCTTACCTGTAGGTTAAAGTGGTTGTCACGGGTTGACAACCACTTTAAGCCTCATTAAGAGACCTGCTCCAGTATTTTTGTAATTTTTTTTTTTTACATTGGTACATGCCCCATATGGCAGTGCCTAACTACCCATGCTTGTTTTTACCTCTAGCCTGTACCTACAATGCAATGCCATAGTCTCAATTACCTTTAAAGCCCAACTCTGGGCAAATAAAATGTTATCCCTTGCAGTGAGGCTGTGGCTGCACTGCAAAGGTTAATTGCTTGTTTTTTCTAGGGGAGAGGAGAAACAGTTTTACTAACCTGATTCTCCACTGTCCTGGCAGGCAGTGCTCCCATATGATCTGGTGGTGAACTGTCCCTCTGTGTCCTCATGTCCAGTACAGAACCCTGGTTTTGATGATGTCAGGGCCCTAGAATGAGGTTAACTAAGTGTTAATAAGTGGTTAAATATGGATACAACTGAAATGAATAAATGAAATAGTAAATACAATGAACAATACCGTGCTACGTTGTATTTACTCAATTACAATTGCAGAGTCTGCAATTGTCATTTTAGGCTAGGTTCACATCTGTGTGGGTCGGGAGCCCACACATAATCGTATATGTTTTCCCGACCCACAGGCAAAACATGATGTTCTTTTGCAGGCGCATAGGGGTGCCATTAACATCTCACATAACGTTAGAAGGGGGCAGGGTCACCCGTACGTCACCCGGTGGCCCAGCCCTGCACTATAAATAAAACATCAACACAAAGCCAGCGCAGACGGCGGCAGCCCTCCCATGGCAATGCATTATGGCGCTGCGATCGCCCCATAATGTTCTTAATTTGACGAACGCCCGATGTTACATTCGACTCGAACCACGGGCCCATCCCTACTCAGGGATCGTAACTACAACCTTCAGGCCCCCGGTGCAAGAAACCATGATGCCCCCCCTGAACCCCCCCTCCATCCGACCCCCGGGCTTCCAATTTTGTGAGGATGTCCATGTCTATCCCTCAGTGCCCATCGGTGCTGCCTATCAGTGCTCTTCAATGCCCATCAGTGCCACACTGCCTATTCATGCCACAGATCATTGCTTATCAATGCCACCTATCAGTGCAGCCTATCAGTGCGCATCAATGCCTCCTATCAGCACTGCCTATCAGTGCAGCCAATCAGTGCTTATTAATGCTGGCTGCCTCCTCAGCACAGCTCTGAGCGGAGAGCGTATCTCATACAGCTCAGAGCCAAAAGTTCTCCCTGCTCCCCCCTCCATTCTCCCTCCCTGCTTCCTCTCTCGCACGGGATAACACAGCCGATCTGCTCCTTCTCTCCCCCACCTCTCTCCTGTATGTGTACCATGGGAGTTGTGAGCTCGTTAGCTTCACACTTGACTTCCTACAAAGCACACACAGGAGAGGGGAGGGGGGAGAAGGAGCAGATCAGCAGTGTCATCCCATGCGAGAGAGTAAGGAGGGAGGGGGAGCAGGGAGAACTATTGGCTCTGAGCTGTATTAGAGATATGCTCTCTGCTCAGAGCCCTGGGACTAGTAACCCCGCTGGCCCCCCCCCAATAGTGGCAGAATGCCAGGGCCCAGTCGCAAGTGCTACTGCTGCAACCCTGGTAGTTCTGCCACTGCTATACCTGCAAAAGGGGCCAGCTTATTCCATTTTAAGAATCTAGGTAAGAAAAACACAGACTACTGTCTGTAGCACCTCCGAACCCAAACCAAAAAGTGCCAAATGGCAGTATACGGTTCCTAGACCCCAGGTTGGGCACCGTTGCTCCACAATACATGATCAGAAGTGTGAAAAGGGTGCATTGGATGTTCATATATATTTGCCAAAAAAGCGATTGTCTTCCCCATCACAGAAAATTGGGAGGAATCTCAAATAAGATATATATACCCAGAGGCGTAACTAGAACCTTCAGATTCTGTGGAATTGGGAACCTATATTGTTAAGACACCTCTTTTCTTTATCTCTTGGTGTCACATACTCCAGTTCTCTGCACCTACAATAATGTTGTCATTCACACATAGTTCAAGTGATACTAAAGTCTATTTTTTTTTTCTTTAAAAATAACAATAATGTTATACTTACCTGCTCTTGCTATGGCGGCACCCGATCCGAGCCACTGTTCTGTGTCCATTCAGACACGGAGTAGCGGTTTGGCCCCACCCCCTCTCTCTCTTCATTGGATCATTGACTTTGATTGACAGCAGTGGGAGCCAATGGCGTCACGCTGTCATCTCAGCCAATGAGGAGGGAGAAACCCGGGCAGCCGAGTCTCTCCTGCAACATCGCTGGATAGAGATGGGCTCAGGTAAGTATTAGGGGGGCTGCTGCACACAGAAGGCTTTTTATCTTAATGCATGGAATGCATTAAGATAAAAAAACCTTCTGACTTTACAACTGCTTTCAGTCATCAAGGAGTCTCACACTGGAGGTCACACTCAACAGCATCTTCCTCTATAGCAAAAACCCACACTCAGTACACGTGTACAGCAGGACTTCCTACAGAAGCTACAAGGCTGCTTGGGTTTGGGCTGCTACCTTATTCTCAACTAATGCACGTCTAGCATGTCACCATGTTAAAGATCATTATATATACATCAATACCACAGACGTGAAAGAGACAGTTGTGGAGGAAAAAAAAATGGAACTAAACGAAAGACCATAGGACATTAACCACTTATAATATGGGACATTGTTTACATTTTTAACACATGTTTTGATAAAAAATAACTTAAAGTCATATTATACCCAAAAACAAAACATTAAAATGTTGCAACTTACCAATCCTTAAATGTGATGACTGCATTAGTTTTCTTTTTTTAAAGTGGAAATTTACGTAAAAAAAGAAAATTGGCAAACAGGCAGGATTTGAATGCAGAAGAGACATGCTATGTCTCTCCTGTATTAACATTCCATTACTTGCACGCATGTACGCATGCACAACTCAGTGTACGGATTTTGGCAATCCTGAGATGAAAGAACTCTCATGCATACATGGGAGTGATGTCATCTCAGCCAGGCCAATGACAATCAGTACATGGAAGCCAATCTGGCCGAAGATGACAACAGCTGGCGCAGTCATACATGCTGCAACACACATGGAACAGTGTATATCCAACCTTAGGGAAAGGGGTGCTTCAACAGAGATAAAAACACTACCCCACTCCTGTCATTGTCGCCATTCTTTACCCCTTTCCAGGCACATTTCCAAGTCTACAATAAGATGTATAATGTTGGGACCTGGAGTGGAAGAATATAATATAATATAATATAGTAAAACAGAACTAAATAGAATAGAAAATAAAAGAACAGAATAGACTAGAAAATAAAAGAACAGAATAGACTAGAACATAAGAGAAAGGAATATAATAAGATAGATTATAACCATCTTCTGAAATTCGATTAGAATAGAAGAGAATAGAATTAAAAAAACAATAGAATAGAACAGAAATAATATAACCATTTTCCATAATTCATATAGAATCAATTTGAATAGAATAGAAAAGAGCAGAGTATAATAGAATAGAAAATAGCACAATAGTATAGAAAAAACAACAGAATAGAATGAATATAACCCTCTTCCTATTTTAATCTATTCGTTTCTATTCTATTCAAATTCAAATTGATTCTATTTGAATTTTGGGAAATGGTTATATTCTTTCTACTCTATTCTATTGTTTTTTAAATTCTATTCTTTTCTATTCTATTATAGTCTGTTCTATTCTTTTTGTTTCTATTCTATTATTTTCTTATGTATTCAAATTCCAGAAGATGGTTATATTCTATGTTATTCTATTCTATTTGTTTCTTTTATATTCTAGTCTATTCTGTTCTTTTATTTTCTATTCTATTTTGTTCTGTTTTACTCTATTATATTCTATTCTTTTATTTTCTGTTATATTCTTTTCTAGTCTATTATTTTTTCTATTCCATTCCTTTATTTTCTAATCTATAATTCGATTGTAAGGTCTTCTGAGCAGGGCCATCTTGATCCTCTTTTATTGTATTGTAACTGTATTGTCTCCCTTTTACATTGTAAAGCACTGCATAAACTGTTATCGCTCTATAAATCCTGTATGATAATAATAATTCTCTTTGGAAACTGGAAAACTATTCAAATTCGAAAACTTTTCAAATTCAAAAAGTATTTGAAAATGATTTGAAAACGATTCAAATTCAATTTTTTTTTTATTTCGGATTCGTACTATTGTAATTCACAACATCAGATACATCTGAATTTCCGAAAAACAAAAATTCTTCCGAATTTTAATTTGGAACAAAACAAACCGCATATGTCTAATGCAAATGTGTATTTCTGTGCAAAAAAGAATCCCAGATCTGAATCATGTAGATCGGACAGAAAAAAAAAAAAAAATCTGACCCATGAGCGGCTGTCATTACAGAGGCTTCACAGAGGGGTACAACAAGCCACAGAAAATAATTAAGGTGACCGCCTTACCATTACAGGATGGCTACTTTCATTCATCATGATCCCATTGTATTTAGGAACGTAACCACCCTCTCTTCCTCTGACGGACCTGGCATTATCGGACTTGTAATGTGCATAGAGCAGTGCACATGACCACAACTAACAAACAGAACTAAGGGGAGAGAGAGAGAGAGAGAGAGAGAGAGAGAGAGAGAGAGAGGACAATACACAGAGGCAGGAAAACACAGTAATAAACAATTTCATGAAAAATAGATTACAGGCCCATGAAAGAGGAACTTCACCCATCGGATGTGCTAGGTATCATTTCCCTTCTACCCCCTCTGAAATGAAAAACTTAAAGTGGTTGTAAAGTCTAATGGTTTTTCGCCTTAATGCATTTTATGCATGAAGGTGAAAAACCTTTTCTAAATAGGGACCCCCCTTTTACTTACCTGAGCCCGTTTGTTCCTGCAGCGGCTACGACCAATCCACTCCAGCCTGTATCTAGGGTCCTCATTGGCCAGATTGATAGCAGGGGAGCCATTGGCTCCCGCTGCTGTCAATCAGGCCCAGTGACGCGGGCCAAGGGGCGGGGCTGACACCCGCTGTTTGTGTGAATACACGTAAACAGCAGGACACGGGAGCGCGCCCGCACATGTGACCCCAGGGAAGCTTTCCCTGACCGGTCACTGGATGCGGAGGAGGGCCCAGGAGTGCCGCTGGGGGACCCCACAAGAGGAGGTTCGGGGGCCACTCTGTGCAATACCACTGCACAGAGGAGGTAAGTATGACATGTTTGTTATTTTAAAGAAAAAAAAAAAACGAAGCCTTACAATCACTTTAAATTTGTATTTTTTACCTATATTTTTTTTATACTCTAGGTAGACTTCAATCCCTCAGTTGTCTTTCTGGCATAGACCAGAATGATGCCTTGTGTGCTCTGAAGCCTCCTGGCAAATGTACATCATATAACCCAACTCAATTCATGCAGCCGGAAGGTGTATCTTCAGGGAACCAGGCTGCCTGAAACAGGAAGAGGCACCCGGTGTTCTGTCAAATAGCCAACTCATCAAAATCTCCAACCACGTCACTTCCGGTGACTCTCCAACAGCTGTAATTGCAGATATTGATGAATTGGCTGTTTTCACAGAACACCGGCAGCGTATACACTACGGTACACAACAAGTTGGCTGTTTTGACAGAACACCGGGTAAGGAGGAAAAAAGTTATCGCCGCCTTGGAGGCGGCCATGTTGATGGTTATTAGCACGGGTGGACAAAGAATGTTTACTCATTATATTGTCTAACGTAGTGTATACACCACTGGTGTTCTGCCAAAACACTCAAATCATCAAAATCTGCAATTACTGCTGCTGGAGAGTCACAGGAAGTGACCTAATTGGAGATTTTGACGAGATGGCTCTTTTGACAGAACACCGGCACAATGTGACATCGGGAACCAAGATGGCAATGCAGGACCCAGTGTGTGATAGCGGCACAGAAGATTACAGTAAGACAACGCTGGATTCGCTGGCTAGGTATGGAGCATGTGAATCATGTATTATAGCAATGCAAAGTGGACATAAACATGAGGGAGGGGGAGTGAAGTTCCTCTTTAATTCGGATATGTATGAATTATTTTTTAGAGAATAAGGACATTGTTTAACCACTTCAGCCCCGGAAGGTTTTCCAGCTTTAGGACCAGAACACTTTTTTCAATTTGGCACTGCACCGCTTCAAATAGTAATTGCGCGGTCATGCAATGAAGTACCCAAACAAAATTTGCGTCCTTTTTTTCCCACAAATAGAGCTTTCTTTTGGTGGTATTTGTTCACCACTGCGCTTTTTATTTTTTGCGATATAAACAAAAAAAAGACGAAAAATTTAAAAAAAATGATATTTTCAACTTTATGTTATTACAAAAGTACAATAAACTAAATTTTAGTCATACATTTTTGCCAAAATGCATTTAGCCACATGTCTCTGGTAAAAAAAAAGTTAATTATCGTATATTTATTGGTTTGCACAAAAGTTATAGCGTCTACAAACTAGGGTACATTTTCTGGAAATTATGCAGCTTTTATTTTATGACTGCCTATCTCATTTCTTGAGGTGCTAAAATGGAAGGGCGGTACAAAACCCCCCAAATTA
>BLSH010118531.1:447943-461741 GCA_018402905.1 Glandirana rugosa
TTCTTTACTCTATCCGTCAGTATTTTATTTTCGACGTATTAAAGGTCTTTTACATGGGATCAAACATCTCAATTTGGCACTGCACCGCTTCAAATAGTAATTGCGCGGTCATGCAATGAAGTACCCAAACAAAATTTGCGTCCTTTTTTTCCCACAAATAGAGCTTTCTTTTGGTGGTATTTGTTCACCACTGCGCTTTTTATTTTTTGCGATATAAACAAAAAAAAGACGAAAAATTTAAAAAAAATGATATTTTCAACTTTATGTTATTACAAAAGTACAATAAACTAAATTTTAGTCATACATTTTTGCCAAAATGCATTTAGCCACATGTCTCTGGTAAAAAAAAAGTTAATTATCGTATATTTATTGGTTTGCACAAAAGTTATAGCGTCTACAAACTAGGGTACATTTTCTGGAAATTATGCAGCTTTTATTTTATGACTGCCTATCTCATTTCTTGAGGTGCTAAAATGGAAGGGCAGTACAACCCCCCCCCCCCCAAATGACCCCATTTTGGAAAGTAGATACCCCAAGGAATTTGCTGAGAGGCATGTTGAGCCCATTGAATATTTTATTTTTTTTGTCATAAGTGATTGAAAGATGACAAAAAAAAAAAAATTACACAAAGTTGTTACTGAAATGATATATTGCTCACACAGGTATATGTGAAAATTACACCCCAAAAATACATTCTGCTGCATCTCCTGAGTAGGGGATACCCCATGTGTGAGACTTTTTGGGAGTCTCTCTGCATACAGGACCCCAAAATCCAATCACCTCCTTCAGTATTTCTAAGGGCAAAAATGTATGCATTCACCCCACACTACCTAGCTCAGTTGCGGAGGCCATGAAATGCCCAGATAGCACAAGCCCCCCCAAATGACCCCATTTTGGAAAGTAGACACCCCAAGCTATTTGCTGAGAGGCATGTTGAGTCCATGGAATATTTTATATTTTGCCACAAGTTTCGGGGAAATGAATTTTTTTTTTTTTGTCCCGCAAAGTTGTCACTAAATGATATGTTGCTTGAACATGCCATGGGTATATGTGAAATTACACCCCAAAATACATTCTGCTGCTTCTTCTGAATACAGGGATACCACATATGTGAGACCTTTTGGCAGTCTATCCGTGTACGGGACCCCAAAAACCAATCACCGCCTCCAGGCTTTCTAAGTGCGTAAAAAGGTGAGTTTACTCCTCACTCACTATCACAGTTTCGGAGGCCATGGAATGCCCAGATAGCACAACCCCTACAAATTACCCCATTTTGGAAAGTAGACACTCCAAGCTATTTGCTGAGAAGTATTTTGAGTATTTTGCAGATCTCACATTTTGTCACAAAGTTTTGAAATTTGAAAAAAGTAACAAAAAAAAAAAAATTCTGTTTATTTCTTCATTTTCCAAAGCAAATGAGAGCTGCAAAATACTCACAGTGCCTCTTAGCAAATACCTTGGGGTGTCTACTTTCCAAAATGTGGTCATTTGGGGGGGTTTTGTGCTACCTTTACATTTCGGGGCCTCCAAAACCGTGATAAGTACAGAGGAGTAAAATCACCATTTTATGCCCTTAGAAATCCTGAAGGCGGTGATTGGTTTTCGGGGTTCTGTACGCAGATAAGTTCCCAAAAAGTCTCACACATGGGGTATCCTCATACTCAGGAGAAGCAGCAGAATGTATTTTGGGGTGTAATTCCACATATACCGATGGCATGTGTGACAATATATCATTTCAGTGACAACTTTGTGTAAAAAATAAATAAATAAATAAATACAAATTGTAATTTTCCCAAAACTTGTGGCAAAATATAAAATATTCCATGGACTCAACATGCCTCTCAGCAGATAGCTTGGGGTGTCTACTTTCCAAAATGGGGTAATTTGTTCTTTTTTTTTGCTATCTGGGCATTTCATGGCCTCCGCAACCTGGATAGGTAGTATGGGGTGAAGGCATAAATTTTCGCCCTTAGAAATCCTGAAGGCGGTGATTGGTTTTCGGGGTCACGTACACGGATAGACTCACAAACAGTCTCACGAATGGGGTATCCCCGTACTCAGGAGAAGCAGCAGAATGTATTTTGGGGTGTAATTCCACACATACCCATAGCATGGGTGAGCAATATATAATTTCAGTGACAACTTTGTGTAATTTTTTTTTTTTTTTTTTTGTCACTTTTCAATCATTTATGACAAACAAATAATATATTCCATGGACTCAATATGCCTCTCAGAAAATAGCTTGGGGTGTCTACTTTCCAAAATGGAGTCATTTGGGGGGGTTTTGAACTGTCCTGGCATTTTATGCCCAACATCACCCACTCTTCTAACCACTTGAACCACCAAGTCTTTTCTGACACTTTTTATTTACATGAAAAAATCCTTTTTTTTGCTAGAAAATGACTTTGAACCCCCAAACATTATATATTTTTTTAAAGCAGAGGCCCTACAGATTTAAATAGTGGGTGTTACAATTTTTTTTTCACAAAGTATTTGCGCAGCGATTTTTCAAACGCAATTTTTGGGGTAAAAAAACACGTTTTTGAATTTTAATGCACAAAAACATACTATTTTGCCCAAATGTTTGGTGAAATATAAAAGTTGATCTCATGCCGAGTGCATAGACATCAAACATGACAAGCTTTAAAATTGACGCACACCCACGAAGCGGCGACAAACTATATACATTTTTAAAAGCCTTTAAAAGCCTTTACAGGTTACCACTTTAGATCTGCAGAGGAGGTCTACTGCTAGAATTACTGCCCTCGATCTGACGTTCGCGGTGATACCTCACATGCATGGTGAAATTGTTGTTTACATACAATTATTAATCATTTTGCTTTTTGTTATATTTTTACACTGTCCCTTTCATCTTTTTCTTTTTTTTTAATCATTTTTATTTTTATCACAGGGATTTTAAATATCCCCTATGATAAAAATAGGTATTGTCGCATGTAATTTTTTTTTCATTTTGGGGTCTACTGAACTCTAGATCTTTCCCCAACCCTTAAAGCATCTGACCACACCAAAATCGGTTTGATAAGATGCTTCCCCAATTTCCCAATGGCGCTGTTTATATCTGGCGAAACTGGAGTCACAAAATGCTCGTAGCCTCCGGTTTCTTAGGTCATGGAGATGATTGGAGCCATTCTAGTTTTCAATCAGCTCTATGGTAAGCTGGTGGAACCACAAGCTGCATTCTCACTTTCCCCGGTGGGACAGGAGAGCCTGAGAAGACCAGCAACATACTAGTACGTCGCTTTTCCTTGTTGGGCATATATTGTAATGTTCTTTTTTTCATGAAAAAAAGAATCAATCAGTGGGTATGCCCACCTTTAGAAAACCTCCCTTCATCCTCCCACTTCTAATGGTGGGCATAGCCACTTTTTAAAAAAAATATACCGGAGCATAGGGGCAATCCGCCCCAATTTCCACCCACTGCCTCTATGCTCCGGTATATTTGCTCTTTTTTTAACTGTGGTGGTGAAATCACTGCCAACAGCGCTGGAGTCGCTGCTTTATATATGGTGGGAGCAAACGCTATTGCTGTCACCCTAAATAAATCAGCTCTGCAGCTGGCCTACCTGAAAATTAAATAAAGATTAATAAAAACAGTAACACATAAAAAAATAATATTCCTGCTAAGAATAAAAAAATAATTACATGTTACATAAAAACATTGCATACCTGCAAAAAAAAAAAACCCACTATAATAAACCGCAACAAAACATTACAGATATGCATAAACAACAATAGAGAGACCAATAGAAAGAGAATAGAGAGAAAATGGAGATAGAAAAACAAGAAACGTACAACTGTTTTTGGTTTTTATGTTTTTAAATTTTTATTGTTTTTATAACTTTTTTTTTTTGGTACGCTTTTTTTTTATAACAATGAACAATAAACAGTAAAGGTTAGGGTCTCCAAAAATGCGGTGACATCTTTGGAGACCCTGTGAAAGTGTGTCCTATTTCTATGTAGTGCTGTTCCCTACGCTAATACTCAACTAATGAATGGTAGCACTCGAAACAGTGACCGATGCAGAGACCAGGCTGGCCCAAACAGGTGGAGCAATAATATCGGGTGTCACGCCTGTATCCGTTGCATCGGCAGACACATCTTTTTTGGGGGTATCGTTGGGGGATGGCATCTGGATAACGCCGTCCATGCAGCCGGCTCACTGCATGTGGATTGGGAACTGAGTGCCAGAGCCATCTGAATACAGAAGGGCTCTGATGATCTCTTCTTGGAATTGCAGGAAAGGTCAAGTCCGTCCTGAAGCTTTATGTAGCACAAAAGCGTTCAGCAAAGCCAATTGAAAGAAGTAAATAGATGCTTTTTTGTACCAGCGTCTGGATTTACGGGCAATTAAGTAGGGCACCAATAACTGGTCATTGAGGTCCACCCCTCCCATATTAAGGTTATATTGGTGGACAGAGAGGGGTTTCTCCACAACACCAGTCGCCCTTCTAATTTGGACAGCCGTGTCTGCATGAAGGGAGGAAAGAATGAAAACATCCTTTGTATCCCTCCACTTCATCGCAAGCAAATTACCACATCTCAAGCAGGCTCTCTCCCCCTGACTAAGTCGGGAATCTACCAGCCGTTGGGGGAAGCCCCGGCGACTAGGTCGCACGGTGCCACATGTGCCAATTTGGTGATCAAGTAAGAGACTAAAAAGTGGCACGCTTGTGTAGTAATTGTCCATGTACAAATGGTACCCCTTTCCGAATAAGGGTGACACCAAGCTCCACACAATTTTGCCAGCACTCCCCATGTAGTCTGGGCATCCTCCTGGCTCTATGCGGCTATTTAGGCCCTCATAAACCATAAAACTACATGTATAGCCTGTGGCCCTGTCACAGAGCTTATACAACTTGACCCCGTACCTGGCACGCTTGTTGGGGACGTACTGTTTGAAAACAAGACAGCCAGCAAATTTAATCAGGGACTCGTCCACGTACACAACTTGGTTGGGAATAAAATGTGCTGCGAAAGTCTGGTTGAAGTGGTTGGTTTATGAGGGACCAAATTTTGTAGAGCCGGTCAAATTCAGGGTCTCCATATGGACGATCAAGTCGATTGTCACTGAAGTGCATGAACCGCAGAATCTGCTCGTATCGTGTCCTGGCCATGGAAGCAGTGTAGACATACATGTGATGAATTGAGTCACTGGACCAATATAACCGCAGTTCAGGTAGTTGATGTATGCCCATGTTGAGGGTGAGGCCCAAAAAGGTCTTAAATTCAGAAACCGTAATTGGTTTCCAATTTCTGGCAAGGGACAAATGGGGATTAGCGGTGATGTATTGACCAGCGTATAAATTGCTTTGGTCCACAATAGATCTATAGAGATCTTCGGTGAAATACAGCGAAAAAAAACCAATGGCCCTAAAATCAACTGTATTCCGGGTTGGGCAGTGAATGGGGGAAGTACGGGCGCTGCATCAGTGGTGGGTTGCCAATCAGGGTTTGCAAGCGCGTCAGGAAGGGCACTATGGGCTCTGCAGGCCTGTGTTCTTCGTCTTTGTGGCTGCGGGGCATTACTCGTGCTAGCCACACCAGCTTGAACTGCACTTATGGGACTCGCCACGTCACCAAGTGTTACTGCAGTGCTGGTTGTATGACCAGGATGTACTAGGCCGCTGGTGCTTGCCAGGTCACCAGAAGGGGTAGCGGCACTAGTACTTGCTCTCTGCTCCATAGGAGAGCCCTGTGGTTCTTGCACCGGAGCGACAGCTAAACGGGATCTGGTACGCCTGACCTTAGCAGGGACCACCCAATCATCAGAGCTATCTGTCATGGAGCCGCTGTCAAATATCAACTCGATTGGTGAGTCTGAATCTGACAGTGAGTCTTCCCCATCGCTCTCATCTGTCATGCTCACGATCGCGTAGGCCTCTTCACCAGTGTACCTCGGATTAGACATCTAAATTTATAGGTACACAAGTGAGACTCACAGGCAAAAAAGTGCACCTGGTTGTCAGAGCCTGTGTCAAGTCGCTAACAAATGCACTGTCAGAATTCGCAGGGATCGGGCGTGATCTCTGCGAAGGCGGCAGATATGTGTTCTGTGAGTCAGCGATCTATTGATCCTGCACTTGGGTGGGCTGGGCTGGGCAAAGAGGCTAAACGCAGGTGTTAGCAGTTATCTGGGCTGATCCCGCTAACGCTGCGTTTTTTAGAACACTAAATCTAAGGGGGATGCTAATATAGATCTGATCAGATCGCAGATATTGATCTGATCAGATATTACAATAATATCTAACACCTACCTAATGTGTGAGTGCGTATCAGAGTACCTCGCTAACTGGCCCTGCCTGGTATTTACGCTGACCCTAACACACGCTAAAACCTAACTGGGCTCACCGCTGGGCAATCGGGGGTTAAAACCTATAAAAGGTATATAAAATAATATACGGTGGGTAATCAGATGGGGAAAAAAACGATCTAGCTGGCTAGCATCACCCGTGACACTTATACGGTGATCACAGGTGACAGGGGGCAATCAAGGAGTTAAAACCTTTATTGGGGGCGGCAAGGGGGGGTATTTACACCTAACTAGGCCTACTAGTAACCTACCCTAATACTGATTTAGTGTCACAAGTACAGCGATCGGTAAAAATCAGATCGCTGCACTATATGACACTGTGACAGGGGGTGACAGGGAGTGAAGGGGTTAACTGGGGAGCGATCAAAGGGTTAAATGTTTTTATATGTCTCTCTCTCCTCTCTGCAACGCAAAAGAAAGCAGAGAGGGGAGATGACATCACTTCCCCTACCTGTGTTTACATTTCACAGGTAGGGGAAGAAATCCTATTCGCCGAACGATCAACAGGAATAGACCAAAATCCATTGGTCTATTCCTGTTGACTGAACGGTCCGGCAACGAATGGGACTGACGCAACGGAGGGTGCGCACGTGCGCCCCCCAGCTGTGCACGTAATCGCTGCCTATTTACGGCGATTCGCGCACAGCAACCACACTGCCGCCGTGAAAACATGGCAGGCGGTGGGGAAGTAGTTAATGTCACTTTAACTGAATATTACACCATCCGCATCCAATTTCCAAGACAGGAGAGAGTGACCGTTTCCCAATGGACCCAGTTCACACATTTCCGGAGTGGGCGCTGTCCGCATTTGGAAAGGGTCCTGTGTGTCTTTGGCTCCAAATCAGGTGCAAATTTAGGCAGAAGTTTGGACTTGATTCGCACCTGAATCGGAGAACAGGGACACACCGGACACCTTGCTGTGAGCCGCGGCCACATCATGTCTAAACCTAGCGTCAGAGTCCAAACCAAGACATAAGACAGTAAATGCGTGAGAGTGGTCATCTCCGACTCTGAGAGCCAGTTCACATGTGTCAGTTTTTCTGCATTAGAATTCATGGTTACACGATATGGAAATACATTTCAAGTAGAAATCCTATTCATTATGCTTAAAAAAAATGCAGAATTTTTGTTAAAGCCCCTCTCAGGGATGACCCCGTACCCCTGCTGTCTTAAAGTGGTAGTAAAGTGGATTTGTTTAGGTTTTACCTACAGGTAAGCCTATAATAAGTCTTACCTGTAGGTAATGTAAATACCTCCTAAACGTGCTCCATTTAGGAGATATTTACTTGTGTAGCCGCCAGTGACGTCACCGGCACATGTGTGCTGTTCCTTCAGAGCCCCGTGCCGTAAACAGTGATGTCATTGCAGCTCGGCCATTCAAGCGGCCACAGCCAGCGCGCCCAGAAGGAGCACCAGGTGAAGATGGAAGCCCTGTCAGCGGTGACAGCTCGCCTCTGGAGGGCTTTGTTTTAAGGTAATTTTCTAGTATGTGTTGCACATTACAACATTGCCTTGCCGGGGATTTTGTATTTCTAGAAAAGAAATATCTTGTTTTTATTTTTTTCACTTTCAATTCTCAGTTCTCACATGTACAAGATCTCACAAACTGCCTCATGGGATGTGTGACATAGTTATCCTGGCAGCAATTTATGAAATCTTGCACATACGCAGACACGCCGTGGGCAGGGTTGCCACCACCTTCCTTTAAGGCTGGGTTCACACTATCCGACACAAAAATGGTCAGACTTTTGATCCTACTTTGCCCTGCAACATCGGTCCTACTTTCATCTGACTTGAATGAACAAGATAAGATTTTGCTCCAACATTTAGATAGTGACTTGTCCTTTGACCAATCAAAACAATCCTAGTGTGAGATAAATTCCTTTTACTGCTGTAATCACCAGTTCGGATGTCACAAGTCGGATGGTTAGAACAAGGATCCGACTTTGGTCCTACTTTAATGATATTCAGTGGGCTGAAGTAGGACCAAAGTAGTACAGGAACCTTTTTCAAAGTTGGACCGACTTGTGTCGGACCAGTTAAGACGGCTCTCATAGGGAAACACTGATTTTGTGACATAGTGCGACTTGTGCTCACAATGTTGGTCCGTTTGTCGGACAAGAGTAAACCCAGTCTAATCCAGGACACACATTCATTACACAGGTTCTGTGGCTGATTAAGGTGGTAATTAAACTCACTTGGTGCCTTATCTGCATTAAATTAGCATTAGAACCTGACTAATCAATATGTGTCCTTAAAGGGACAAAGTGGCAACCCTAGCCGTGGGGTCTCAGGTGTATTACTGGCAGGGACCAGAGCCATTTTTGCGCATGCAGGGCAATGCCGTGGGGCTCTGCCAGTTCTCATAGACCCAGCAGGGATTTACAATGTGTCTGTGCAAGCGCTGGCTGTTGATTCAAGATAGAGGTGCTGGAGAAGTACAGGGTAGGGAGAACTTTGACTGCAAGCAAGAGAACACTGGACCCCTTGGACTAGTACAGGGATCTTCAAACTACGGCCCTCCAGCTGTTGCAGAACTACGCGTCCCATGAGGCATTGTAATTCACAGACATGACTAGGCATAATGGGAATTGTAGTTCCTGAACAACTGGAGGGCCATGTTTGAAGACCCCTGGACTAGTGAGTATGCGTTTTTAATTTTCTACACAGGGACAAGGGATTTATATTTTAATTTTGATAGGTAAGGTGAAGCTTCTCTTTAAGCCGTGGTCACGTGAAACTTCAGTCCCTGGTCTTCTCTTCTTCTGCATTTTTTCCTGCTTGTGGTTCTTCTCTTTGTGTTCATCTCACTGCCTGAGCAAACACTTTGCGGCCGGGGCAGCTCATTTGTCTTTGTATGCATTTAAACGCTCAGATGTCCATTTACCAGCCTCACTGATTTTACAGGCAGCTGTACCCAAACAGAGCTTAGAAGTGTATGCTTCTATTCACTGTGTACAGCCCTTTAAAAAGTAACTCCCCTCTGGGAGATGATTGTACATGGCAGGGATTTTAACAAACTTTGTTGCAGATTCCTAGCTGGTTATGCTCTGAATGAATAGCTCTTTGATTGTGTCAATGTGCAGAGTAACTCTAACTGGGGGTGACTTTTACATTAATAATCAGCTGATGCACTTGCAGTGTTCTGATGAAGAAAGTTGCAGGGTCTACATTCCTTTTGTAGTTATTAACCCTTTGGGAATAACTCTCCAAAAATTGAATTTGTGTTCCAGAAGATGCTTAACCACTACAGATCTGTGCTATAGCCAAAAGAAGGCTGCAGCGCAGATCTGAATTGCCGGGCGGACGTCCAATAAAACCCCCAGAGATGATTAACCACTTCCCGCAAAATCATGTACCTGTGCGTCATTTTGCTGAAGTGGTTGTACTGGAGTGATGCCTGCAGCTAGAGGCATCACCCTGGTACCTTTTTTAGAACCAACGGTCGGCTTTCTTGTAATAACCGATACAGCTAAGCAGCTGCTCGGCTGTTATTACAAGCAGTGGGAGGGGACGCCCCTTCCCTCAGGTCTCCCGTCCCACAGGGAGATCCGAGCCACCAGCCGACACATCTGGCGGCTGGCCTGATTTGGTATTGATCGAGTCTCTGATGTAGAAACCCGGAAGCGATGTCACTTCCGGTTTACCCAGCAGCCAACGATGCCAGTTTTAAAATGTCAGTATTCTAAAACGCTGATCTTGGCATTTGAATACTTTCAAGTGCAGAGTAGGGGTTTGGGGTCTTTTATACCCCAGATACCGCCATAAAGAGGACCTGTCATGGCCTATTGCTGTCACAAGGGATGTTTACATTCCTTGTGACAGCAATAAAAGTGATCACAATTTTTTTTTCTATAAAAAGGGACAGTGTAAAAAAAAAATAAAGAAAAAAAAAAAAAATCCCTCCGTGCTTGTGCAATAAAGAAACCGTATATGCAAGTCGCGCCTGCAAATGTAAAGTGTTCAAATCACACATGTGAGGTATCGCCGCGATCGTTAGAGCGAGAGTGATAATTCTAGCACTAGACGTCCTCTGTAAGGCTAGATTTCCACTACTATGACCTGACAGTCGCGCGATTTTGCCGCAATATTTTGATGCAACTTGAAACAATGCCTGTGTATTCATGAGATCTCTGGACTTCAAGTCGCATTAAAGTGGGACCAAAGTAGGCGCTACACTACGCTATCACACAGATATGAATGGTACTCATTGGAAATCATGGGGTACGACTTGTCATGAGACTTTGCAATCCCAAGTCGCATGACAAGTCACACAAGTGGAAACCGGTATTGTAAGAAAAAGGCGGCACTCCGAAATCCTTATGAAAAGTTTATTGGCATAAAGTGCATGAAGGTACAAACAGATGACGCATCGAGCTGTGAACAAGGCACTTACCTGCCGAAATGCATCAGCTGTCTGTACCTTCATGCACTTTATGTCAATAAACTTTTCATAAGGATTTCGGAGTGCCGCCTTTACTTGCAATACTGGATGGATGTTGAGGACATCAAGGCTTGGGCACCCATCTGTGAGGATTTCCTAATGATCAGGTTAATTCAAGAACCTGTGTCTGTGAGTGCAGCACACCTTTCATTCAGCACTAGTGGAAACCGAGCCTAAAGCCTCGTACACACGGGACGACGATCGTACGTACGATCGTCGCAAATCGTATGTTGCATAATGTAAATAGCATACTGACGTGCACCCGATGGTCGTACATACAACTTGTGGCCGGCCGTACGTGATGACGCGAACGAGCGTATAAACAGGAAGTGCTGGTATCGTAGCGTCACCCTTTGGGCTCCTTCATCTAATTTTGTTTAGTTGAAGTGGACTTGGCGCATGCGTGTTTAGCACAATACAACTTGTTGTACCCAACTGCTCTACACACGATACAACGGTCGTATGCGAGCTTGTTGGTACGACCAAGTTTTGTAGTCTGCTCATACAACTCCCATGTACGACCGTTGTATGTTCGACTGTTAAAAGCGCGCAAACAAACGATTGATTTTGCATACAACGGTCGTGAGTACGACGTGTTGAATGCGATCGTCGTCCCGTGTGTACGAGGCTTTACTCTAAACAGGTAACTGTTAAAAAATGTTAAAGCGTAGCCTATGGAAATTTTTAAGTGCCGTAGTTTGGCACCATTCCACGAGTGTGCGCAATTTTAAACAATGACATGTTAGGTATTTATATACTCGGTGTAACATTCTTTCATATTATACAAAAAAATTTGGGCTGTTTAGTTCTTTTTTTAATTAATTGAAGTATATTTTGTCCCAAAAATTGCATTTGAACCCAGACCACTGAGCAAATACTGTGTGACATAAAATATTGCAACAGCTGCCATTTTATTCTCTAGGGTCTCTGCTTAAAATATATATAATTTTTGGGAGTTCTAAGTAATTTTCTAGCAACAAATACTGATTTTAACATGCCTAAATGTCAGAAATAGGCTTGAAGTGGTTAAATACAACCAAAAGAAAGGTCTATTTGTGTGAATAATATGATAAGAATGGTATTTGGGTACAGCGTTGTATGACCGTGTAATTGTCATTCCAAGTGTGACAGCGCTGAACGATGAACATTGGCCCGGGCAGGAAGGGGGTGAAAGCACTCGGTATTGAAGTGGTTGTCACCTTGTGACAACCACTTTAACCTACAGGTAAGCCTAGAATAAGGCTTTCCTGTAGGTGCCCTGCATATTTCCCAAACCTGCACAGTTCAGGAGATATGCAGTGTTCTGCATGTGCCAACGTCATGTGCCTCCATGCCGTTTCTCCACTGACCCTGTGCCATGACTGGTGGCTCCTGCAGTGACATCACGCAACTCCAGCCAGTCACAGATCGCGGCCCTGGAAGGAAGAGGGGCAGAAGATGGACGCAGCCTGGAGCGGGGACATCGCAGGCAAGTGACACATAATGGGCTACTATGCATTATGCTTCTACTTTACAGGGGCATGTAGAGGATGTAATCCCAATGTGGGTTTACTTCCTCTTTAAAGCGAGCGCCTGTTTCCTCGCCCTTCCTGGGAAATACTAAAGGAGCAAGTAGATTTGTGAGAATGTAACACCCAGGATTCCAGCAAAGCCTTCCATCTTCAGAGATACCACAAAGCCCAGCATGCTCTCAGCCATCCTCCCCACTGCACACATGCTGCAAGCTCTCACATTCCACGCATGCGCACAGCGAGCGGTGACGTCGTCCCAGCATTCCTTCTTAAATTACCGCCTTCAGGGGGTGGCCGGCGGAACCAGCCGTGCAACGTCACCACCAAAGGAACACCTGACATTCCACGCTGTACTGTAACACATAGCACCGGCGTAGCGGCCGTCATATATCCAGTAACTGGCCGCTCCACACAGCCTCACTGATCTGAGTAGAGGCATGAGAACTCTATCGCAGTCTTTGATAAAGGAAAGGAGCAGGCGTGGCTAAAGCGAGGGGCGTGGCTGAATGTAAGGCGTAGTGATTGAGTTGAGTCGCTGGCTGGGCGTGTCCAGTGGCTGCGCTTGCCGGGGTGGGCGGGGCGAGGCTGGTCGGGCTGTCTGTGGTCACTTGAGCTGGGCGCTCCGGGCGGTGTGTGGCTGAGGGAGCGCTGGAGGCGGCGAGCACACAGGACGGAGCCGGGGGAGCCTGCAGGTGAGTGACACAACCTACCTACTCCTTATAGAGACTGGCACACAGGGGGAACTCTCCCACAATGCTGTGCGTGAGGCCTGCGGGGCTGACAGGGCAGGAGCCCCTCACTACAGGAGACACTGCCTACCAAGCATAGTCTATATATCTGTGTGTGACATACAGAGCCAGGGGGGATGGACAACACAGGAGCAGCTGGGCATAGCAACCAATCGGCTTCTAGCTTCTGCTTCTTCCGTTAGGTTTTGGGATTGAAAGCTGAGAGCTGATTGGTTGGCATGTACAGCTGCTCCCAGATTGGATAGATTTCCCTCATTGTGTGAACATAATCTGTGGTTGTATGGTGTGTATACACAATGGGGGATCCTATTAGAAGTAGAGCAGCTGTGCATAGCAACCAATCAGATTCTGTCATTCTTAACTGAGCAAGCTCAAGCTAGAAGCTGATTGGTCTGTATGTAGTCTGCATACAATTGAAAGCTGGGAGCTGATTGGTTGGCATGTACAGCTGCTCCCAGATTGGATAGATTTCCCTCACTATGTGAGCATAATCTGTGGTTGTATGGCGTGTATACACAATGGGGCATCCTATCAGAAGCGGAGCAGTTGTCCATAGCAACCAATCCGATTCTGTCATTCTTAACTGAACAATGTCAAGCTAGAAGCTGATTGGTCTGTATACAATACACTATTTGATTGGGTGACAGCTGTCCCTGGTGTACACACCTTTGCCGTTCTGGGAAGGCATGCAGAAATGTGCAGCTGGATTATTTCCTAATGATACCCTGAATGGTGGCTTGGCGATTTGGGGGGGGGGGGGGGG
>BLSH010118531.1:484461-495616 GCA_018402905.1 Glandirana rugosa
TTTAACCATTTAAAGACTAAATCTTTTCTGACATTTGCTGCTTACAAGTAAAAATCCAGTATTTTCTGCTAGAAAATGACTTAGAACCCCCAAACATTATATATTTTTTTATCAGAGACCCTAGAAAATAAGATGGCAGTTGTTGCAATATTTTATGTCATGGTATGTTTTTTGCGCAGCGGTCTTTCAAACTCAATTTTTTTGGAAAAATTACACTTTCCAAAAAAAAAAAACGAAACAGTGCTTTTTTTGTGTAAGTAAGATGTTACACTGCGAGAATCGTGAGAGAATCGCTATTTTTATTCTAAGCAAAAAAATCGTGATTCTCATTTTGGCCACAATCGTGCAGCTGTATCTAACATGTTTGTTATTTTAAGGGGAAAAAAAAAGTGAACCTTTAGTATCGCTTTAAAGACATGCAAACAGCTCACTTGATTGACTCCTAGTACTCCTCCTGCCCTCACTCAATCAGTTTGAGTTAGTGGTGCACCAAATGGAGATTTTGGTGCCGAAACTGAAAAGGACAGTTTTTAAAAAATATTTATTTATATCTTTATATACAATTATCATATGCAGCCTACCTGGGCACTGATAGGTGGAACTGATTGGTAGCACTGATTGGCACGAATAGGTGGCATTGGTTGGCACTGATAGGCAGCACTGATGGGAGGGACTGATAGGCAGCACCGATGGGCACTGGTAGGTGGCATTGATTGGCACTGACAGGTGGCACTGATAGAGGAGATGAGGAGTTTCACAAATTGCGCAGATAGCAATGTAAAACTCATCTCCTGAATAACACATGGACACCCCACAATGGGTGACACCCGGGGCTGTCCCACCCCCTTTCGGCATCATTTTTTTTTTTTGCCGATATCAAAAAACACTGTTTTCGGACGATAATTTTCAGCGGCCAAAACTTCGGTGTATCCCTAGTTTGAGTGATATTGTACAAGAGGCAAGTTTAAAGCTGAGTTCCACCTGGTGTTTAAAAAAAATAATGTTTTTATCATCCATAATTTTTTTTTTTTTTTTCTTTTTAAAAAAATTCACTTAGCTGTCCCCACGCGGACACACTCCTCAGGGTGGCCACTCCTAGCGGCCATTCGCAGATCGCCGCCTTTTTATGGCGATTCGCGGCCAGCGTCCACACTGCCGCTGTAAATATGCGGTATGCAGTGTGGAACTGGTAGCTGAAAAAATCACTTATAAGCTATTGACGTTTTTGGACGTTTTTTAAAGTCCTGTGTGCATGAAGCCTTACAATGAGTGTGTTGGTGATTGTACCCTGTAAACGGGTTGCATTTAGCTACGAAGTCCACTTCTGGCCAATAAAAGCGGATGTGTGAAACACTTAGGAATGTGGATCCTTTTCTGTTCATGAGCTGCCCTTGAGTACTTCTGGGCACATGCTCTCATGACATAGTGTCTTGAGAGACCCTTGTAATTACTTAACCCTTCCTTAATAACAGGGTTGGCAGTTGTATAGTTCCTCACTTCTGGTTTTGATGTACTTATTAAATATGTCCACCCCTAAAAGGATAATTTGGAAAGCTGGATGAGCAGCTGAAATATCTATATTCAGACTGTTTACTGGGCATATGTTGGAAGGTCTTGTTACATATACTTACTAGTTTTCAGGGTTGGGAAAGTTTTTGGAGTGCGTTTTATTGCTGGAGATAGATTGCTTTGGCAAAATCTTCCCTTTTTTACATAGAGGATATGGGGAAAATGAGATGATCTCCATGGTTGCAATATTGACAATTGGGAATTAGTCTACATGAGATGAATGAATGCCCACTTATCTACCTTTTTTCTACTTTTAAAGGGTAACTTCTTTCTTAGTAAAAGAGTACCAAATGAAGGGAAAAAATAGAGCATATTCAATTGTGACTCAAGTCTTATTGTAATTGAATGGCATTAAAAATGACATTTCCTTTTCAATCTGCAGCCTTGTAGCTTTCTGTAAAATGCAGTCTTGTATGGCTACATCGAGGCGTTCTGTACACAGGTGTTGTATAGAATGCCCCGCAGAAATGTGATTTCCTGCTTGTTTGATTGCCTTACTGATTTTCTCAGAACTCTGCACTAAGATGCAAGTCAGAATTTGGCCACCCCCTGTAATGGTGTAATTTTTGGTGAGATACAGTATCCTCAAAGTGAAATCATGTATAAAGGGATGCACACCCTGCAGTTTTCTTTATTTGAACCCTGTAAGTGTAGCAGCTGATTGATAATTATGAAATCCCTCCCATTACTATTCTTTTTGTACATGTGCACAGGCAAGCCGCTTTTCTTCAGAATAACAAAAGGTAGGAGTCTGCAGCAATGTTAAAATCCCTGCAATACACAAGGAACATCCAGAGGGGAATGTTCTTTTCTTCACAAAGGAGGAGTAAGGCCGGGTTCACATATGTGCAAATAGGATGAAGGTTCCCCTGCATCCAATTCGCATGACAGGTGAGTGTGACCGGCTCTCTCAATGGTGCCGGTTCTCACAGATCCAGGACGACCACGGTCTGCATTACAAAAGGGTCCTGTGCGCCTATTGGCTCTGGTTCTGGTGCGAGTTCAGGCAAAAATCCAGACGTGATTTGCACCTGAACTGGTGAACAGGGACGTCCCAGACACTATGCTGGGAACCATGGCCCCACATATGTGAACCTGAGTGGTTAAACCAGAATGATGTCTGGTATTGTTTTCTTCACCTGGTGGTCAGCTTTCTTGTAAACAGTTTTAGCAACTAGCCACTGGATTGCTTTTACAAGCGATGAGAGGGGATGAACCGGAACGGCCCCAATCATTTCGCTGGTCTAAGAAACTGGAACCAACAAGCATTTAGTCACTTCCAGTCGTGCTGGCTATAAACAACCCCTTAGCGGGTTGAAAAAAGCATTGGATCATGCTTGTCTTGGTATGATCCAAAGCTTTTAAGGGCAGAGGAGAGTTCTGGGGTCTAATAGACCTCAGCTCTCTCAGTAAAGAGGACCTGTCATTGCCTATTGCTATCACAGGGGATATTTGCGTTCCCTGTGATAACAATAAAAGTGATTACAAAAATTAAAGGGACAGTGCAAAAAAAAAAAAAAAAAAAAATTTAAAGCACCCCCATTCACCCTATGCGCATACACAAAGGCAAATGCGCGCATCCGTTCCTCATGGATATGCAAATCAAAATCGCACCACACATTTGAGGTATCACTGCGAACATCGGATCAAGAGCAATAATTCTAGCACCAGACTTCCTATGTAAATCTAAAGTGGTAACCTGTAAAGGCTTTTAAAGCGACATCTATTGATAATAAAATGTACTTAGTTTGTCGCTGCTGCACAGGCTTGCACAATGTTAAAGCATGAGCTTTTTATATTTTACCAAACAATTGAGTATTATATTGTATTTTTTGCGTTAAAATTAACGAAAGTGTATTTTTCGAAAAATAATGCGGTTGAAAAACAAATACCGTGTGACATAAAAAATTGCAATTCCCAACATTTTATGCTCTAGGGCCTCTTGTTTAAAATGTATAATGTTTAGGGGATTCGAAGTCATTTTTTGGCAAAAAATACTGATTTTCACTTCTAAACTAAGTGTCAGAAAAGGCCTGGTCTTCAAGTGCTTAAAGCAGACTTTGCATAAAATGAAAGAAGTGCATATTTGGCAGCCCTCACTCTCCAAATAAAAAAATCTGTACGCTAAAGTAAAAATTGATGAAAAATAGGAAGCAGAAAGTGACTTTACATCCTGGCTTCCAGCCCTAGGCTCTGGTGATGTCACAAGAGCTGATTGCATGCTTTGGTTATTTCCCTTTTTTCTGCTTTAAAGCAGACTTTACATAAAAATGCTAGAAATGCATATTAAGTAGCCCTCACTCTCTCTGAGTAAAAACAAAACGTGAATTTAAATAAAAGAAATGGGAAGAAAAGTGGGGCAGAGGCTCCCATGCACATTGAAGATCACTGTTGCATGACCCTTGGAGGTGAGACTAATCTAAGGCAAATCACACCTGTACAGAATCACCAAGGTTGTGTTATTTCTGCCCTTGAACTGGCTCTGATCCTTGAAGTCAAGCAGTGGCAGTCTCTGGTGATGGGTGGTAGTCTTAGCTTTGACGTATAACAGCCAGCTGTCCCAGTTTTCTTTAGAGGTGTCTGCTGACTCCTAGAGTGGAGTGATGCGCTTTTGAATTCTATAATATAGTACTTTTCCGTTATCCAGGGGCCATTATTATCTGAGAGGGACAGTTTACGATGGTCTTATATTGGGCTTCCTTCTGATTGGGTGTCATGAAATCCGCTAATCATAAGCCCTATCTAACAAGTAAGGAGGCGGAGGGGCATGGATTTGATGTCTGAGCTCCTATCCCTAGAACAAGTAAGGAGGCAGAGGGGCATGGTTTTGATGTCTAAGCCCCTATCCCTAGAACAAGTAAGGAGGTAGAGGGGCATGGTTTTCATGTCTGAGCCCCTATCCCTAGAACAAGTAAGGAGGTAGAGGGGCATGGTTTTCATGTCTGAGCCCCTATGCCTAGAACAAGTAAGGAGGCAGAGGGGCATGGTTTTGATTAGTGGTGCACAGAATGGAAATTTTGGTCCTGAAACCGAAAATGCACTTGGCTGAAAGCCGAAAACTGAAACCGAAAACTAGTTTTAAAAAAATATTTACTGGTATATGTACAATTGTCACATGCACCCTACCTTTGCCTGGGCACTGACAGGCGGCACTGATGGGCACTGACAGACGGCACTAATTGGCTCTGAAATAGGAGATGAGGTGGTGCTGACAGGTGGTGCTGACAGGTGGTGCTGACAGGTGGTGCTGACAGGTGGTGCTGACAGGTGGTGCTGACAGGTGGCGCTGACAGGTGGCACTGATTGGCGCTGACAGGTGGCACTGATTGGCGCTGACAGGTGGCACTGATTGGCGCTGACAGGTGGCACTGATTGGTGCTGGTAGAGGAGATTGACATTTCAGTTAGCAGGCTTGTAAGAGCTGCTCTGTGCATGACACGGTCATATAATGTAAACTGCTTGTAGAGAGAAGCTGTCACAATTTGGGGTTGATGTTGGGGGTGGGCGGGACCGAACAGCTATCAAATACCCGCCCAGCCCCTTTGTCATGCACAGAGTGGCTCTTGCAAGCCTGCTATCTGTCCAGTGTGATACTCTTCATCTCCTGTATACACACCCCCGCCATGGGCGGTACCCGGGGTGTACCCCTTCCCCTTTTGGTATCGGCAGTTTTATTTTTTTTTTTCTTTCAGCCGATAATTTTTGGTTGCCAAAATTTCGGTGCATCCCTAGTTTTGATTTCTGAGCTCCTATCAGTAGAACAAGTAAGGATGCAGAGGGGCATGGTTTTGATGTCTGAGCTCCTATCACTAGAACAAGTAAGGAGACAGAGGGGCATGGTTTTAAAGTCTTAGGCTAAGTTCACACTGGCATTAAAAGCAGGCATTTGAGAAGCGTTAAAAACGCCCCTCAAACGCCTATGCACATGATACAATAGCACACAGTGCTGTTCACACTATCAGAGCATGAAGCGTTAGCGTAACGTCGCTTCAAAATTGAAGCCTCATGTCGAATTAGGAGGCATTTGAAGCCTTTCAATGCCTCCCATTCAAGTCTGTAGTAACGCTTTGCAAATTCTCTGGCAGGCAGTTGCAGTGTGGTTGTGGAGCATTAAGATTTGTTAATTTACTGTAATGGAATAGGCATTTGTGGAGTGATTTTCACGCGCTTAGCGGTTTTCCCCTCCTCACTGCTTTTGTACAGCTACAATCTGATGGCAAAATATTGTTGAAACATGCCTTAACGCTCATCAAACGCTTAAAACTACCCATGGAGCATTTGGGGAGCATTTTTAACTCCTCCGCTTGTAAAATGTCAGTCTAATCCTCATACCAAAGCTCATTAACGTGACTCTAAGGCCCCATTCACACAGGGGCGACTGTCGCTCCGACTTGAGTAGCCTCAAGTCGCCCCAGGTCGCTTGACATCTAAAATCCCATTGAAATGAATGGGAGCCGTCTTAATGCACACGACTAAGTCGCTCCGACTTCAGAAAAAAGTTCCTGCACGACTCAAGGCAAATTCTATCCGACTTGTGCCCATAGAAATGAATGGAAGTCGCCTCCAAGTCGGATCCCCATGTTAATGCAAGCGACTTTACAGTGAAAAGAATAGAATTTATGTTTGGGGCCAGCCCCTCCCTCCCTTCTCTGATTGGCCACAGGCAAAGTCGCCTGGCATAAGTCGTGTTGTAAGTCGCGCTGAAGTCGCGCCGCAATTGCTTAGCAAAGTTGCGCCAAGTCGGATCGCCCCTGTGTGAATGCAGCCTTATGCCCATACTAACGTCATAGAAGCATTTGTTAAGCGTTAGAAATTTAGTCAAGTGTGAACAAGCCCTTACACATGGTACAGTGGTTGTACAACAACGGTCGTACAACCAGCTTGTTGTGCGATCATCCGACCGTTAGTACGCGCGATTACAACAGCCTTTGTACAGCAGTTGTACAACTGAAGTTGGATGAGCAGACTAGAAAACTTTGGTCGTACAACTGTTGTAGCGTGTGTACAGGGAAGTTGGTCCAACAAGTTGTATGTGCGAAACACGCATGCGCAGAAGTCAGGAACGCCCAGAAGTGTCCGTTCTGGGAAACCTATGTTCCTGATCTCCAAATCGCATGCACCTGAACTACCTCGTTATAGGTCACTACGTTAGGCTTGGTAATACGATCACTTAGTGCACGTCAGTACGCGAGACACAACAGCCAACGTCCAACTTGGCCCAAAGTTGGACGTTCGGTTGTACAACTGTTGCACCCATATGTACGAGGCTTTCGCACAACTTCAGTCTTTACAATCTGATGGCAAAATATTATTGAAACACATGTACTGACGTCCCCTTAGTTTTCCATTGTCCATGCCAATATTTTTGTGGTTCTGTTGCCCTTATGTTCTTTCTCTCTTAATGAAAGAATTTCAGTTTGGACCTCCTAAACACACAACAGGCTTGTATGTACCCTCCAGAGCAAAGGAGACCTTCCCATGAGAAGCATTTCCAGCAAGGCTCATGAAATCCACACGAATTCCATGAAGCTCCTGTGCAGCTGAGGTTGTGCTTCCTGAATAATGGGAAAAGTACCTCTAATCATTTGTCCCACCATGGTGTCCAGCAGTATTTAGAGTTGACATGCTCACTTTGATTTTCTTTATGTTGTATATTTGGTCTTGTATGAAAATGTGCTACATAAAACTAAGGTTTTGATGAATATTTTTGGATGTCTTCATTTTGAGTGTTGTGTATTCACTATTCGTGTCATTGGTCTGAGAGAATTTGGATAGAAACTGAATGCACATTAGAAAAAAACAGAAGGTTCAGGGCTCTTCTGTCTTCAGCCAGCTGAGTTTTGTCAGGTTTATTTTTATTTTGGCTCTCGGGAGCTGTGGGATCTGTACAGTTTTCCAGTGGGGGTAGTTTAAGCTTTGGCCAATGGAAAAAAATCTTATGGCTGCAGGACAGCATTGCCCATCACTGTTAATTCTTTTAAAGTAAACTACAGCATTTTCATCTTCCCTTTTTTTAGCGATTTTACTAACCTTTCATTATAGAACTGCAAATCACATACCGAATAAAAATAAACTACCTGCATTACTATTGCATTTGAACATTGATGCCTTTGCCATGGTTAGTACCTTTTTATGACGCTAATTTTTGTCATTGAAACAGCATGTTACATATATTCTTACATACTGGTGTAAGGCAGTTGAGGATAACATTTTTTTGGGGGCCGCTAACAAACCTCTCCTGGTCCTTACCTGCAAACGGAGCCTCCATCCTGGACTGTCACGTCTCCTCTAATACCCGGTGGCTTCCGTGTTGCAAATCTTCAGCCTCCTGATTGGCCGGGAGGAGAAACCAGAAGTGACGTGTGGGGAATTTTGATTCGCTAAAATTGAAAGTGGGAGGGTTGGGGGTGCAGTGCTCTGTGCCCCAAGCACAACTTTAAACAAACCAATTAGGGCCTCTGGCTCTAATCGCCTGCTTGTTAAACATTGACGAACCTAATAAATCCTAATATAATATTTTTTTAAATGTTAAGGTTTTAAAACATTTTAGTCATATCATTTATTAAAAAAAATATTTGTTCTATGAATCTCTTTCCTATTGGTGAAAAAACTTTGGGGGGGGTGGCACCCTGGCACCCCTTATAGACCGATCTCAAAATAGATCTCCATAGCAATTCATGTGGGGATCTTTTGTTCACCCATGCGTTTACTTTTTATTCTAGTGTTTGCATTTATCAATCTGGGTCATATGCTCTCATCGCTGGTAACCTGGTGTTTTGGGAACATCTAATCCATTTGTTTAGGCTGCATTCACACCTGAGCGTTTTGAATTTCACAAAGCTTTGTCAAATGACAAATCGCACAACGCGGATTTCAGATGCCATTCTTTGCAATGGCACCTAAAAACATGATGCAGTTCTGCCGCAATTGTAATGGGGTAAATTGTGACAAACCGCATCTCGCAAAGCTTGTCATCTGAAAGATGCTCTTGAACCTTTTTTTGGGCGACAAGCTTCACGTGTTGCAGTATGATTACCGCTGCAGAACCGCACCACGTTTTTAGGTGCCGTTAAAATGAATGGCATCTGAAATTTGCGTTGTACAAATTTTAATTTTAGCAGTGTTATCACATAACAGGCAGAATCACGCCAATTTTACCCACTATTCAAAATGAGGTGTGAATGCAGTCTAAAATTCACCTTTGCGTGATATGTCATTTAACAGAGCATTTTGAAATTGGGCAGAATCGCGCCAATTCTGCCTGCAATTCAAATGCTCAAGTGTGAACAGTCTTAAAGTTCTTAACTCTAGAGTCTTTCTGATCATGAACATGTGTGATCATTGAAGGAGAGAGTACTCAGGCCACTGCTTCATATATCTGAAGAAGGAAGTTGGCATAGCATGCAAATACTTGACAAAAAGGTGCATTGCACATGACCTAGAGACGCTTCGTCTGTAAGCGATCTTGTGTTTATTAACCACTTGCTTACTGGGCACTCCTGCCTAGACCAATTTTTGGCTTTCAGCGCTGTTGCATTTTGAATGACAATTGCATGGTCGTGCGGCACTGTACCCAAACAAAATTTTTATAATTTTTTTTCCCACAAATAGAGCTTTTTTTTGGTGGTATTTGATCACCTCTGCATTTTTTATTTTTTATGCTATAAACAAAGAGAGAGCGACGATTTTAAAAAAAAGAAAAATTTTTTTGTTACTTTTTGCTATAATAAAAATTATTCATCATTCTTGACCGATTATATATATATTCTTCTACATATTTTTGGTAAAAAAAAATAGCAATCAGCGTTTTTATTATATATTTTTTTTTTACTAGTAATGGCGGCCATCTGCGATTTTATATTTTTTTTTTTTATCGGGACTGCAATATTGCAGTGGACTGGATATGTCAGACATTTTTGACACTTTTTTTTCAGACCAATGACCTTTATACAGCGATCAGAAATTTAAATATTCACAAATTTTTGTATAAATGTCATTGGCAGTGAAGAGGTTAACTGTGTTCCCTGTACGTGTTCTAACTGTGTGGGGGCGGGGCTGCCAGGGACATAACAGATCTCACTGATCAGCCATACTATCTGTGTGGCTGAAATCGCATGACACAGACATCGCATGGGATGTGAGCAGCAATGCGCTGTCAATCACATGTGATATCGGTCATCGTATTAGTGTGAACCGGCCCTGAAGGATGAATACTTGCCTGTCCAACTGTGGCTCGCCAATGACATCCTTTCTGACTGACAGTCTTCAGGCCTCTTCATTGACTGGCGGGGGATGCCATCACTACTGCGCATACCCTGGCACTCAGAGACCAGCTCGGCACTGTAAGCTGAGCTGGCACCTTTAGGAATATTTTTCACATCCAACACTCTTTCCTGTGTGTCAATGGCTGCGTCCCCAGCCTCAGGCCTCTACGTTGCTGCAGTACATAGTGGTATGAAGACTAACACAGGCAATTAGTCACTTCAGCATTGTGATTTACCTTTAGTCACTTCCCATACCAGGTAATCTTGACATAGAGTGGAGGTAACTGTGAATATTCGTAGTCTTCTTACTGCACAGTAGTAGGTTGAAGCCACAGATAAACTTTATTTTTTCTTTTCAATAAATGTACTGCTTTAAAAACCTAATCAATGCCGTAATTACGTTTTGATCAGTGAAAGCTTGCAAAATTGTTTGAAGTACTTGTTGTTGCTCCCATAGGTTTCGCCGTCCTTTAGTAAATCTAAAAGGTCACTGAAGGATGCAACATTTAACTGGATATTGATTAAAATTTAACTCATTCTGACCTGCACTCTTGATTTAAACGATTTGCACAATATCATGCGCTGAGGTTATGTTTCTAAATGTCATCCCTTTGATAACATCAGACACTGTCTGTCTAGTACTTGTCAGACATGGCTATTACTGATGGCTTCAGTTCCCACTGGTGATTGGGAACCTATTAGAATGGCTCCAGATCATGTGATCGCTGTCAGCTGTGACATAGTAATCACATGCAAACCAAGGCTGCATTGAGAAAATAATGGCTTCAACTTGTATTGGCCTCTATAGATGGCAGTGTGCCTCTGTTTAACCCCTTTGTGACTGCACTATAGCTGAATGAGGTCTACAGCATGGCCGCACTTTGCCGGGAAGCCTTCATATGACCTTCCCCTTCCGTGCTCGCGCTGCCTGCTGCCCCCTGCAGTGCAGAACGCAGCTCCTCACAAATTGGGGTAAAGAGTCAATTACAATGGCTCTTAACCATGTGATCAGCTCTGTGTTACTACCCCGACGTGACTAGTAGTCCTGTGACTAGTCACGGGGTTAAAAGTCGCGTCTACAGGGGACACACCTAAACGGCCCCAGAAACCGAGAGGAACACGCGACTTCCCTCACACGTCCCTCCTAAAGGCTATTGACCGTTTAGGACAAATGTAGGTACTAGTCGACACTAACCTGTCTCGACTAGTGTACCAATTCTCGGTAACATTAACTGAGAAATGGGGTTAAACACTCCTCGACGCAAGACGTGACGTCCCCCGTCGTCCGTCGCGCTCGTGCCTTCCCCTTCCAGTATACTTCC
>BLSH010118531.1:495626-510218 GCA_018402905.1 Glandirana rugosa
CCCCCCCCCCCCCCAAAAAAAAAAAAAGAAAACTCTACAGTGTACAGGGTACAGTGTTGCATGACTGCGCAATTGTCATTCAAAGTGCAACAGCGCTGAAAGCTGAAAATTAGCCATGGCAGGAAGGGGATGAAAGTACCCAGTAGGCAAGTCGTTAAAGTGGATGTAAAGCCACCACTCACCCAGTATAAACTAATGGCATAGTCTTTAGGATCGCCTTCTGAATATCTGACAAGTGGCCACACCTGAAAAGCATTCCACTTCAGATAGCTTCATGACAGCTGGTCATGACCTAAAGTCTGACCAGGATGTACAGCAGAAGCAATGAATACTTTTGGAAACATGGATGAGGACAAGTGAAGTAAGTGTCTGTAGATTTTATGGAAAGCGTTGATAATTTTGCAAATAAAGTACGTGAATGCTGTGTTGGTACATAGGGGAACTGGAATTTAGGGAGGAAAAAAAACATGAACAAAGGTGAACTTATCCTTTTAAGCTCCTAAAAGCTATTAGCATTTTTTTTTCTGTTCCTAGAAGCTATTAGTGTTATCCTATGTGTCCAAACACACTACTTTAGGCTATTAGCATTTTTTGAGCTTCAGCGTCTAGGAGCAGAAAAAAATAGTTTTTGTCGTTTTCTTGGAGCATTTTTATCCAGCAGAAACGCTCCAAAACGCTACTAAATGCTACTAATGGCTTTTTCTCCTACGTTCACTGACAGACGCAGATCTTCATTGACTTGTGGGGTTTATGCTTGTCCCACTAGGAGTTAACTAGGCAGGGAAAAGAACAGCTGGCCCCTCCCATGGGGCCGTCCTCTCTTCCCACATAAACCCTCCACATAGCATAGCTCAGCAGTTTGAATGCCTAGTTTGCAAGGAGTTTACCTGGCTTCCCTTAGGGGACTGCGGTCTGATTGTGACCGTTTTTTTTCGGAATTTTTTCTTTTCATTTTTATTTTACTACTTCTATCAAGCATTGAATCTGCTATCAAGAAGCCGGCCGGGGCATAGAGGGTCGTTCGGACTCTGTACTTTCCCTGGCCTGGCTGACCAATGCGAGCCAGTCCCGCGGTATGGGGACCCGCCGCATCGTGCCCGTTCCGTGCGGGCGGCCTGGTGGCTCCCCCATTCGCGCCCAAATCCCGGATTGCGGTCTGGGCATTTCGCTATTGGCCGGCAGCATCCCGCTCAGGCAGGGGCGGAAGGTCTGCATACGGGTGGCTACCCGCTACGCCCAACAGGAGTGGTGAGTGAGAGTTCCCCCCTTCCTTAGGGGTGGAGGGGGGACCGACGACCCCCCGGTGAATTTCTGGGTAGACGCTGTTTAGGGGGGCATGGGCAATCTGCGCAAGGGGCTTTTTTAGACCAGCTGCGGATGGTGTTTAGTGAGTTTCTCCCCCGGGCGGATGTTGCCCATCAGGCCCCTAAGAAGCGTCCCCCTTGTTCTTCAGGGGAGGATTCTGATCCGGAAGTGGCCTCTGGGGTCACAGGGTCCCCAGTGGACCTCTCGGATGGTGAACTGGGTCCCTCGGACGGAGAAGGGGACCAGGGGGTGGCGGCTGCGCGTGAAAAAGCGCTGGTTTCCGCTATTATTTCTGGAATTCGCACCTCTCTGCGACTGAGCCAAGATGGCGAATCTCAGACATCTACGTATGTGTGTGGGTCCACCAGGCCCCCCAGTGCCCCCAAGGCTTATCCCTATGATCAATTTTTTGATCATTTGCTTTATCGTGACTGGCAGCGTCCGCAGCATTCTTTTTTGTTGTCCAAACGGTTTGTCGCTCACTATCCCTTGAGGAAAGCTTTCTGAAGAAATGGGAGTCGCCTGTGTTGGACCCACCGATAGCTCGCCTGAATAAGGCGACAACCATTCCACTGGAAGGGGCCCCTTCCTTCAAGGACCCCGCTGATAGAAAGACAGAGGCGCTGTTAAAAGCGCTCTTTCTAGTGGCAGGCTCAGCTCTGCGGCCGGCCCTGGCATCCGCCATGGCGGCGCAATATCTGTCTGAGCGTATGGCAGAGATCCAGAGTGATCTGGAATGGGGCCGCCTGATGGATGCGCCGCAGAGGGCTGACTTTTTGCATTAGGGCTTCAAGTACCTTTGTGACGCGACCATGGATTTACTGCCTATGTTGTCCAGAATAGAGGTTTTTGCCGTCCTCCTCAGACGGGTTCTTTGGTTACGCTCATGGTCCGGAGACAATGCGTCCAAAAAAGGTCTCGCAGACCTCCCTTTTCAGGGTGGACGGCTATTCGGTCCAAGACTGGATGAGATCATTAAGGATTTCACAGGAGGTAAGAGCACTTTCCTCCCAGAGCCCTGGAGACGGGAGTTTAGCCGGAGACAGGGGCCCCCTCCCTCAGGTCAGAAGAGGTTTTTTCGGATGGAATCTATCCGCTCGGTTGTGGCCGCCCTCCATCAGGGGGAATTTCTGGCGTCTCTGGACATCAGGGATGCGTACCTCCCATGTACTAATTTTTCCACGGCATCAGCGTTTCCTTCGCTTTGCAGTGGGGGACCTCCATTATCAATTTGTGGCACTCCCTTTCAGTCTGGCTTCAGCCCCTCGAGTTTTCACAAAACTGGTAGCTCCAGTTATGGCGTCACTGCGACAGAGAGGCATTGCGGTAGTAGCCTACCTCGACGACCTGCTCCTGCGAGCGGAGTCCGCCTCGGCTCTGGAGGAGAATGTGAGAATCACCATGACTTCGCTGCAGGACTTCGGCTGGTTGCTCAACCTGCAGAAATCGACGGTCTCTCCATCTCCTCGCCTAGAGTACCTGGGTCTGATTCTGGACACAGAGCAGGCGAAGGTGTTCCTTCCTCCGGACAAGTTGCTGTCGCTGAAGTCCACGGTGCGGTCCCTACTGTCACACCATCGGTCTTCATTAGGATTCTGTATGCGGGTGCTGGGGCTCATGGTCTCGACTTTCGAGGCGATACCTTACACCCAGAGTCGCACTCTGCTTCTTCAGCGAGCGATCCCGTCTCGGTGGGACCGGTCTCCCCGGTCCTTGGACCTTCTGATCAGCCTGAACTCCCAGACCAGGGCGTCTCTGACCTGGTGGCTTCGGGACTTGGCGTTGACTCGGGGGAAGTCGTTCCTGCCCCTTTGGTGGGTGATTGTCACCACGGATGCCAGCCTTTCGGGCTGGGCGGGGTTCTGGGACATCTTAATGCCCAGGGCCCTTGCTCGACACAGGAAGCTTGTCTCCCCATCAATGTGCTGGAACTGAGAGCAATCAGATTATGTCTATCTCACTGGACAGTGAGGTTGCGGGGTCGTCCGATTCGAATTCAGTCGGACAATGCCACAGGAGTGGCATATGTGAACCATCAGGGTGGCACGAGGAGTCCAGCAGCTGCCTCCACCTGATACTGCTTTGGGCGGAACTCCACGTTCCGGCAACCTCCGCCATTTACATTCCGGGCGTGGAAAACTGCCAGACGGACTTTCTCAGTGGCCAGACGCTGGACCCGGGAGTTGCCAGATGCTGGACTCTCCACCCGGAGGTGTTCAACCAGATTTGCCAAAGATGGGGGAAGCCGGACGTGGATCTCATGGCGTCTTGGTTCAATCACAAGGTGAAGAACTTTGTGTCCAGAACGAAGGATCCGTTGGCAGTGAACATGGGCGCTCTGGTGGCCCACTGGGGCCGTTACCACCTTCTGTTCCCTCCGATAAAACTTCTACCGCGATTGAGACGCAGGGTATGTAGCGGAGGGGATACCAATGATCCTGGTGGCTCCAGATTGGCCTCGGCGCACGTGGTACGCCGACGTGGTGTGAATGGTGGCCGATGCTCCCTGGCGGCTCCCGCTGCGAGACAATCTACTGTCTCAGGGCCCGTCTTGCACCCTGCTTTACCCTCGCTGGCTTTGACAGCCTGGCTATTGAGTCCCAGGTACTGAGGGACAGGGGAGTCGCTGACTTTGTGATCCCTACCTTGCTAAAGGCTCACAAGTGTACTTCTCACAAGATATACCACCGCACCTGGAAGGCTTACATAGCTTGGTGCGAGGCGGAGGGGCATGACCCTCGCTCTTATGTGGTGTCTAGGGTCCTGCCTTTTTTGCAGCAAGGCCTGAACAAAAAACTGGCCTTGAGAACTCTCAAGGGCCAGATATCGGCTCTGGCGATTCTTTTTCAGAGACCTTTGGCTTCACACTCACTGATTCGTACCTTCGTACCTTTGTACAAGGTGTGCGACATGTGGCGCCTCTGGTGAAGGCCCCGTGGGATTTGAACTTGGTGCTTTCTGTACTTCAGAAACCGCCCTATGAAAAAATCAGGGAGATTTCCTTACTTCTGTTGTCACAGAAGGTGGCCTTTTTGGTAGCCATCACTTCCGCAAGACTGGTGTCTGAGTTGGCAGCACTGTCGTGCAAGCCTCCCTACCTAGTCCTGCACAAGGACAAGGCGGTCTTGCAACCCTCTCCTTCGTTTCTTCCGAAGGTGGTTTCTTCTTTCCACATTAACGAAGATATTGTTCTTCCTTCATTGTGCCCACGTCCATCGCACCCCAAAGAAATTGAGTTGCATGCCTTGGACATGGTGAGGGCCTTACGAGTGTATTTAGCTGCTACAGCTTCTTTTCGGAAGTCTGATGCCTTATTTGTGCTGACAGAGGGTCCGCGCAAAGATTTGGCGGCCTCGTCGGCTACTATCTCTCGTTTGATTGGACAGACTGTGACCCACGCATATTCTGTTCGGGGCAAGGTTCCCCCCTTTCCGGTCATGGCTCACTATACCTGGGCACTTCCTGGGCTTTCAGACACCAGGCCTCGGTGTCACAGGTGTGCAAGGCAGCCACTTTGGCCTTGGTGCACACTTTCACTAAGTTTTATAAGGTTGATGTGTTAGCATCTTCGGATGCAGCTTTGGGCCGCAAAGTTTTGCAGGCGGCAGTGTAGGCGTGTTTGTACGCCTCCTTAAGAAGTTCTGTTGGGTACAGTTGTTATAGTTTGCCCACCCCTCTTTTTGACACAGCTTTGGGGCATCCCCACAAGTCAATGAAGAGCTGCGTCTGTCAGTGAACGTAGGAGAAAAAGGGATTTTATTAAAACTTACCGTAAAATCCTTTTCTCAGAGTTCACTGACAGATGCAGCACCCACCCCTCTGTGCTCTGTTTTTGGTACGGCTTGTGTACAAACGGTAAGTTTTAATAAAATCCCCCTTTTTTTTTTTTTCCTCTTTTTCCTCTTCTTTTTTTTTTTTTTTTTTTTTTTTTAAGAGAACTGCAAAAATGCTGGTAAAATGCTACTACAAAGTGTTTTCTATCCAGCATTTTTCCAGCGTGTGGTTTGTTTTTTTGTTTTTTTTTTGTTTCTAAACTTAAAAAAAAAAAAACCGCTAGTGCACATGGAGCCTAAGGCCCCTTTCACACAGGCGTTCCATTCAGGTCTGCCTATCCGTTTTTCAGGCGGACCGGAACGGATGCTCCATGCATCGGCGGGTGTCAGCAGTGACATGTCCGCTAACATCCATCGCTCTCCGATCTGATCCTGTCCGTGAAATCTAGCATGATGGAGACCCTATTTTCAATCTGTCTGTAGAATCGGATTGGAGTGGATTGGGTGAGAACGGAGTGGATCGTTTTCATCCAATCTCCAAAGAGGAGAGCGGGGCTCTTACAGATCTGTCTCCTCGCAGTGAGCAGAGACGGGTCTGTCATCCGCCGGCTCAGTGGGCATCAACAGATCGATCCCAGCTGAGCAGAGCCGAGTCCACAAACGAACACGGCCGTGTAAAAGGGGCCTTAGGATTAAAAGATAAGCTGCATACTCAGTGATTAAATCAGTTGCTGAAAGTGCTTAAGAACTAAGGGTTTAATACAGGCTTTTTCAACCTTTTTACCCCAGAGGAACCCTTGAACTCTTTTTCAGGTCTCAAGGAACCCTTACTAAAACCAATTTATTGGTGGTCAGTGAAAAAAATACCCTTTACATTTGTGGTCATGCGGAATAAGGCAGCCCTTACAGTGGTGGTCAAAACGCAATCCCTACGGATGGCTTGTTTGCTTCATGCAACTTGCTCTACCAAGTGACATTGACCCCAGAACTATGCAGACACCTTAAAGAGGAAGTAAACCCAAGTGGGGTTTACTTCCTCTATGTCCCCCTGTAAAGTAGAAACATAATGGGCTACTATGCATCGCATAGTAACCCATTATGTGCCACTTACCTGCAAACGATGCCTGTGGTGTCCAGCGCTGTCCCCTCTCCTGGCCACATCCATCTTCAGCCCCTCTTCCTTCCGGGACCGCGACTCCAGCGCTGTGACTGGCCGGAGTTGCGTGACGTCACTCCCACGCATGCGCTCGGGAGCCGCCAGTCACGGCAAGGTCGCAGCAGAGGAACGGCACACAGGCAGTTCCTTCACTGCGCATGTGCCGACATGACGTCGGCACAGCTTCAATACTGTATATCTCTTGAACCGTACAGGTTTAGAAGATATGCAGTGAACCTATAAGGCTTACCTGTAGGTTAAAGTGGTTGTCACAAGTTGACAACCACTTTCAGATAGGAGGTCAATCAGCCACAGCTCAAGGAACCCCTAGCAACCTTTGGAGGAACCCTGGCTGAGAATGACTGGTTTAATATCACATTAAATGCGTTGTTCTGTGCTGGTCTGAGGCTGTCAAGGGCTACCGTTACAGAAGTATTATAGTCCTGTAGCAGAGGCGTAACTAGAACCTTCAGGGCCCCGGTGCAAGAAATTATGAAGGGCCCCCTGACCCCTGGCCAGGGCCCCTCCCTCTTCCCACTGATCCTGGGGCCCTTTACTCCCATCGTGGGTCCCTTTACTATGGTACTGCAGTGGGGCCCTTTCACAAGTTCTGCAGCAGGCCCCAGGGGGACCAGGGAAGCACACAGGGGCCCTGGGAACAGCAGAAGACAAGTAAACTGGATAGAGGAAAATGGAGGAGATTGGGTCCTCTAAATGCCACCCCCGCCATCCCTCCTATTCAGGTGTACAAGGGAGGCACATGGGCCCCCTGGACCATGGGGCCCGGTTGCAATTGCAACCCCTGCAACCCCTATCTGGTCTGTAGCCATGAACCTGTAAATGTCTCGTGTCTGCTAAGTACAAAGCACCATGGCACCTCAGAGACTTGATTGTAGCTTTCCTGTAGCTTTTATGGCAGGCTGTCATTCATCTGAGACATACCAGAGCTGTAAGTGGAAGAAACTGACTTTCTTGGTAACTGAATAGAACGTTCACTTACACTTTGTGTTTTGTATATTTTTACATTTACCTAGAAATCAATGATGCCCTAAATGTTGAGCTAAAGAGAGACTTCAGCAGATGCTTCCTTTGTGGTTCCCCTTTAATTGTGCAATCTTCCTTTCATCACAATGGTATGCTTACCAGAAGCCAAGATCCCTTTGACATTTTTAGGGAAGGCAAATTGTCACAGCCCTTTTTCTAGGTACTTTATAGCTTAGATGCATATTTTGCACCTATTGTGTTCCCAGCTGTAATGCCCTATTTGTATATAGTGGGCAAGTAGTCTGAGGTTAAATACAGCAACAGATGTGTCCTTGGGAATGCAAAAATATCATTTTATTTTTCTCGCAGGTAGCAAGTTTAACCACTTAAGGACCAGAAGCCGTCTTGCTGCGTTGTACCCAAACAAAATTGATGTCCTTTTATTCCCACAGAGTTTTCTTTTGGTATTTTGATCACCTCTGCAGTTTTTTATTTTTTGCGCTATAAACAAAAATAGAACAACAATTTTGAAAAAATATAATTATTTTTTTAACTTTCTGCTATAATACATATCCAATAAAAAAATATATAAAAAAAATGTATTCATCAGTTTAGGGCGATTTTATATTCTACATATTTTTGATTAAAAAAAATCATAATAGGTGTATATTGATTAATTTGTGCAAAAGTTATCGCGTCTACAAACTTTGGGATAGATTTATGGACTTTTATTTCTTTTTTTTACTGGTAATTGTGGCATTGTTTTTTTTTTTTTTTTTGCAGGACGGCGACATTGCGGCGGTCAAATCTAACCCCAAATGACACTTTTTGGGCACCACTGAAATTATTACATTGATCAGTGCTAGAAAAATGCAGTGATCAATGTATAAATGACATTGGCAGGGAAGGGGCTAACACTAGGGGGTGAACAAGGGGTTAGCTGTGTTTCCTGGGTGTGTTCTAACTGGGGGGATGGGCTGGCAGGGACATGGCAGAGATAGCTGTTCCCGATGAATGGGAAGAGTAGATCTGACATGTCCCCTGTTAGAACGGGGATCCACATTGTTTACATGGGCAGATCCCCGTTGTTCTTCTGTACAGGGCGATCGCGGGACGCCGGCGGACATTGAGTCCACCGGACCTGCGGCATGCAGCTCTCATGCACGGATCGCCATACAGCTATGGCGGTTCACGCAGGAGAGCCGACCTGCCGCCGTATAATGATGGCAGCTGGTCGGCAAGTGGTAAGGGGGTTCTAGGGTCTTTTTTTTTTTTTTTTGTTAAAAATAACAAAGATGTTCTACTTACCTGCTCTATGCAGTGGTTCCCTCTTTGCTGCTCCTGGCCCCTCCCTCCTGTTGATTGCCCCCACAGCAAGCAACTTGCTATGGGAGCACCCAAGCCGAGTCCCAGCTCCCTGTGTCCATTCAGACACAGAGCCACGACCCGGCCCCGCCCCCTCTCTTTCCTCATTTGCTCTCTGACTTTGACAGCAGGGGAGCCAATGACTCTTTGTTGCTGTTTCAGCCAATGAGGAGGGAGAGTCCCGGACAGCTGAGTCTCTCGTGCAACATCTTTAGACTGAGAAGGGGCTCAAGTAAGTATTAGGGGGACTGCTGCATAGAATGCATGAAGATAAAAAATCCTTCTGCCTTTACAACCACTTTAAGGATGATTTCCAGGCATTATATATTTTTACATAGTTACATTATGTACAACGTAATTATGTATAAGCTGGAAAGCACTAAATTTACACCACCACTCTATTGATCTCCACTCCACACTTGCTTCCCAGCCCCGTGCTGAGCAGCTGGCCTGATGTCTTGTGAATACAGGAGGTCAGCCGCTTAGTGTGGGCATCATTCAGAGAATGCTTTGTATTTTCTAAATTAATGCAAAATGTCCTCTGGTAGGATGATGTGAAGAGGTAGGGCAGTGACATCACCTTCACATTGTCCAACCAGAGAATGCTTTGCTGTCATTCAGAAAATGCAAAGTATTCTCGGAATGGTGCCCATGCTAAGCAGCAAACCAGCCACACAGCACAGGACATGGAAACAGATGGAAAACACTTAAGCTGTGGTGTCTACTTCAGTGATCTCCAATTTGCATAGGTATAGGCCAGGTATGGTATATACATAGGTACATTGGTCCAGCTTGGATCAATGTAACTATGTAAAAATATACCATACCTTGAATTTGTTTTAACTTTGGACACATTTGCATGTCTTCCAAAGAAACCAGTCTGTTTTTTTGGAGCCTGTTTACAGGGATCATTAGCTCAAGCTACAATTTACAAACAGATCTAGATGTTTTGTTCACACAGCTCAGTCCAAAGTTTTAAATTGATTTAAGCTGTGCACACACTATACATATTTGCTGAGTGGGTAGCTGTTAACCTCCCTCCTATCTGATTATCCATTGATTGGAAAATTGTCGAGCGCATGTGCCAATGGTGTAGGAGAGATTTATTGTGCCTACAGGTAAGCCATATTATATGCATACCTGTAGGTACAAGTTGAAAAACTGAGTTGCTGAACTCTCTGACCAAAAAAGTAGCAATGACCTCATCATTTGTGCTGAACGAGGGGCCCAGCAGGTCCACCCACTATAGGCTGCCTGGAGAAAAGTATAGGATGGGCAGAGACCAGACTGGTCACCCTGCATAAGGAGAGAGTGCAGCAGTGACTTGTCTCTTATTACAGGAATCTTTTGCACAGCAAAGTTTCATAGTGAATTACTGCACAGATCTGGAAGAAATGCACTAATATTCAAGGAACAACAAATGACTTTTGTATTTTGCCAAAATTGGCTTTTCCCAGAGTTAAGCTTTAGGCTTCATGCACACAGGACGTTAACAAAATGTCCTAAAAACGTCAGTAGCTTATCAGTGATTTTTTTTTCAGCTTTTTTGAGCGTTTTTGTGGCGGCGTTAGTGAGCGTTAATGAGCGTTTTTTAGTGCTGGCGTTTTTTTTTTTTTTTTTGTCAGTGGATACAAAACGTCCAAAAACATTGGTGAGCGGCTTTAATGAGCGTTAGTGATTGTTTTTGGGGGCGTTAGAGCGTTTCTACAGCTGAAAAACGTCTCTCAGAACCCTCTGGTCTTGGGTTTTTTTACAGCTCAAAAACGTCACTGCTAAAAACAGTTGATAACAGCCTGTGTGTGCATGAACACCTAGGATAACATGATGGAGGGTTTATTGACTGTAGAAAAAAAACATCTGCAGCTAAAAACTGCTGCTGAAAAACAGTCAAAAAATGTCCTGTGTGCATGAGGCCTTAAAGTGACTGTAAACTTCAGACATAAAATATGAACAAAGCATATCCCTCTATAGTGTGTACTTGTCTCAATATAGAGCACCAAGTGTTATTTCTGTTTTGTTCTGTGCTTCGCTTTGTTCCTTCAACATGAGTCACTTCTGACAAGTTTTCCCTACACCAATAGAAATATTTTGACATAAGGATCTCTAGCTGATTGGTAGCCTCAGCTCTGTTCCTGTGTGCTGTGTGGAGGGGGGAGGGGGGGGGGGTTAGGTCCTTCTTTCCTTCCAATCAGCTCTCAGAGCTCTTCTCACTGAGCTTTGCTTAGTGTAACTTCGGCTCTCTGCCCCCCTTTTTCTGAACTCTCAGACAAGCTTTAGAATTCAACACTTTGAACAGATGTAGAGAAGAGAATCTTGCCGATAGACAAGTATAAACGCCGATTGGGTTTTTTTTTTTTTTTTAACCAAACACGAGGAAGACTATATATCGGCGAAAACCGATGAAAAAAATCTGTATTTTATATATATATATATATATATATATATATAATATATATTTTTTTTTTTTTATATATATTTATATATTTTTTTTTTTGGATATGTATTATAGCAAAACTTTTTTTGCAATATTGACGCTCTTCTATTGTTTAAAGTGGTGATCAGAAATGATGCAGAGGGGATCAAATACCACCAAAAGAAAGCTCTGTTTATGGTAAAAAAAAAGGACGCAAATTTTGTTTGGGTTCAGCGTTGCACGACCGCGCAATTGTCCGTTAAAGCGACGCAGTGCCGAATCACAAAAAGTGCTCTGGTTCTAAAGTGGGGAATCCTTCCGTGGCTGAAGTGGTTAAAGTAGAACCCCAGGGAATTGTACAAACAAGTTACAGCTTGTAACCCTTATCCCAGATCCGGATTGCTGCTGTGTAAGGTAGAAGTCAGTTTCATCATGCCAGAAAGTGTAGCTAATTCTCCACTACTGACGCTGGAAATATGAGAGCGGCTCTTGTACTGGGATACGCTCCTGTTGCCTTTCCCCTTGTCCATTCACAGGAAGCCTTGCGTTCTGTAAATCGACAAGTTGAGATGGGAAGACGGGTAAATGACAGGCGCTTTTCACTTTGCGTTTCAAAGAGTGTCTTACAGTTTTATGAATAGATAACAGGAAGGGGTAATAGAATTGCTTCCCTGTATGAGAGCTGCAGCTCTAGAAGTACTGTGATAGTTGTATTTGTCTGGATTGAGTGAAACTATGATTTTTACCTTGCACAGCGGTAATCTGGCCCTGGAATAGGCATCGCTATAGGTAACATGCTTGTGCATACTACAATCCCCCCCCCCCCCCCCCCAAACTTCTTCTTTTTTAAGGCTAAATACACACTGCTGTATTGAGGCATAGACATATGTCTAGACTCTTTGCGACCTTAAGGCCCAAGATGACAAAGATAAGAAGGAACAGCATATGTGGCCATGTCCAGCCTATCTGGTGCACTGACTGTACCCGCTGTGTCCCAAAGGACAGAGCTGTGAAGAAATTTGTGATTGGAAACATCTTTGAGGCTGCAACTGTCGGGGATATCTCTGGTTCTCTGGTTCTTGGGTCTTTGATTCATATGCACTGCCTAAGCTTTATGTGAAAGTTTTTTAGCTGCACCATGGTCAGCAAGGTGGTCAGAAACCGCTCTCATGAGGCACATAAGAATCATACACCACCACCAATGATCCAAGGCGATGGGTGCACCACCAAGAGCAGCTCCCAAACCATTGTAAGGAAATCTGCTCAGATGTTTTGTCCAATAAACTAAAAAGAAATGTTAATCGTCAAGAGCAGTGGTCTCCAAATTGTAGCCCTGGGGCTGGATGCGGCCTGCCTTTCCTTTTTCCGCCCCTTGGGGCATCATTCCTGTTGCTGACGCCAGCAACGGGGCATCATTCCTGTTGCTGACGCCAGCAACGGGGCATCATTCCTGTTGCTGACGCCAGCAACGGGGCATCATTCCTGTTGCTGACGCCAGCAACGGGGCATCATTCCTGTTGCTGACGCCAGCAACGGGGCATCACTCCTGTTGCTGACGCCAGCAACGGGGCATCACTCCTGTTGCTGACGCCAGCAACGGGGCATCACTCCTGTTGCTGACGCCAGCAATGGGGCATCATTCCTGTTGCTGACGCCAACAATGAGACCTCACTCCTCCCACTGGATACAAGGACAATTTCTACTCCTAATGTCCCTTGTCTGCCCCCCTAAAGTCTGAAGCACAGTAAACTGGCCTTTGTTTAGAAAGTTTAGGGACCCCTGGTCTAGAGTAAAATCAGTGTTTTGGTGGTGAGACCTCCACATGTGCGTTTTTATTATGTACACTGATGCACTAAAGCTTCAAGGTATATCTTAATACAAACAGCTATTCACTTCAATGGCTGGTTGAATGCACCACCTGCGGCTTCCAGGTAGTGAAAAAAACCTCAGGTTTTTACACCGGACATACTTTAATACAGTGATTCTCAAACTGTGTGCCGCGTGAGATTTGCAGGTGTGCCCTGGGAGTTTTGAAAAATATTTAAAACTGCTAGCGTTTTGAAACCTTGAACATATTGAAAAATTGTAAATCAATGCAGCAAAAGTTAAATAAGTAACATTAACATATATATATATATATAAATGCAATCTTTGTCAGTCTGTCATTTATTGGTTCTTTTTGTAACGTGAGACTTGTGCGAGATCTCCGGAGAACACGATCACTCTAATTATGTTCTAATAATAGTTGTTCCATTCCAACTTTGATGCTTCATAAAGTTTGCTCATTGTTTAGCGATGGAGAAATACTTAATCATGTCTAGAACTCTGAAAGAGAAACTGTTAAATGAAAAGCAAGGAAGCAAGCGAAAGTACAAGGAAGATTACAATTGCTTCAATCTGATTTGCTTTCAAAAGCAGACACATCCTTCACAATAAATTTCAAATTAAATATATATGTAAATATAAATAAGTTCTTCACCACAAAAATTGTTAAATCTTTTCAGGTGTGCCATGAAAATTTGTACATCTTTTTGGTGCGCCGCAAGACAAAAAAAGTTAGAGAAACACTTTCTCAATGCCTAAATACATCCATGTGCATGTGGTCCAAGGTGGACTTTGGAGATGGTCCGAGCGTGTCTATAAATTATTTTTACTATCAGTGGGTACTGCATTTTTAATGCTTGCTTCCTTAAAGCATAAGTCTGCCACCTGCTGCCGCTCCTTTAACCCCTTCCTTACCGGGCCATTTCTGGCACCCCTCTCCTACATGTGAAAATAATCATTTTTTTGCTATAAAATTACTCAGAACCCCCAAACATATTATATATATATATATATATATATATGTGTGTGTGTATATGTTGTTTTTTTTAGCAGAGACTCTAGGGAATAAAATGGCGATCATTGCAACTTTTTATATCACACGATATTTGCGCAGGAATTTTTCAAACGCCTTTTTTTGGAAAAGAAACAGTTAAGTGAATAAAAGAAATATAAAACAGTAAAGTTAGCCCAATTTTTTTGTATATTGTAAAAGAGGATGTTATGCCGAGTAAATTGATACCCAACATGTCACGTTTAAAATTGCGAACACTCGTGGAATTGCGCCAAACTTTGGTACTTAATCTCCATAGGCGACACTTTAAAATTTTTTTCAGGATTTAGAGTTACAGAGGAGATCTACTGCTAGAATTGTTGCTCTTGCTCTAACACACGCGGCGATACCTCACATCTGTGGTTTGAACAGCGGTTACATATGTGGGCGGTGCTTACGTATGCGTTCGCTTCTGTGCGCGAGCACGCGCGGGGATGGGGGCACATTAATTTTTTTATTATTATTATTTATTTTACACTTTTTTATTTTTACACTCTTTTTAATTTTTTTTTTTTTTATATCACTTTTATTCCTATTACAAGGAATGTAAACACCCCTTGTAATAGCTGCTGACGTTTAACTTTAGGACACTTAAAGTCCAGCGATGTCAGCACCCCCCATCGACCTTCGGATCGGTGGACGAGTGCAGCCGCCGCCATTGAGACTAAGGGAACTTGGACCTGTAGCTGTTCAGCTTCACGGCCGGGCCCCTACTGCACAT
>BLSH010118531.1:515228-520772 GCA_018402905.1 Glandirana rugosa
ATTTAAATCCTAATTTTTAAAGAGCAACTGTCATTTCTGTCCTGCAGCCGCTCCTCCTCTGACCCACTGTTGACTCACCAACGGTCTCATTCACTTTAATGGGACATCTGGTGATGTGGCAGTGACACAACAAGGTGAGGGACCTGGCGGCAGCAGGTAAGTGGATGCCCGCTAACAGGCACTGCCATGATGGATCTGAAATGACAGGTGCTCTTTAAATGTAAGGACTTATTCTTGCTGGCAGTTAGAATCTGGTTAGAAACCATGAGATAAAACAAAGTTCAGGAATATTCCTTTATCCCATTGTTTTGCAAATCTATGTACACTACAAACTGTGTGATTGAATTGGTTCCGATATCGCTGTTTTACTAACCTGACCGATTATTATTCTAAATGGGAAACCTTTATTTTGTTTGCAAATATTAAAGATTCTAACTAAGAATAAGTCCTTGCATTTAGCCACTTGCCGACCGCCCGCCGCAGCGTGACGGCGGCAAGGTGGCTCGTTATCGCGAAACGCTGTCACAGGATGGCGGCCGCGATAACTAGCTTTGTGAGCGCGTGCGCTCACGGTGTTCAGAGGGAGCGGGTAGGGAGGACTTGATCGCCGCTGGCTACCCGCGATGGCCCCCCTGCACTGAAAGAACGGAGGTCCGTGTATTTAAAGCCATGATCACAGGCTTCCTCTATATGGAACCCGTGATCATCCCCTTCCCCCAGCCAGGGCAGTCCACACACAGTTAGAACACGCCCAGGGAACACAGTTAACCCCTAGAGCGCCCCCTGCAGATTAACCCCTTCACTGCCAATGGCATTTACACAGTAATCAGTGCATTTTTATAGCACTGATCGCTGTATAGATGCCAATGGTCCCAAAAAAGTGTCAAAATGGTTCGACATGTCCGCTGCAATATCGCAGTACCACTAAAAGTCGCAGATCGCCACCATTACTAGTAAAAAATAAAAAAAACAATTAAAACCCCAGAAATAAATTCTCATCATCAGCATCAACTTTTGCGCAAACCCATCAATAAACGCCGATTGTGATTTTTTTTTTTTTTTTTTACCAAAAATATGAGGAAGAATGTAAATCGGCCAAAATCGTTGGAAAAAAATGTTTTTATATATATATATATATATATATTTTTTTTTTTTGGATTTGTATTTTAGCAAAAAGTAAGAAATGTGGGTTTTTTTGCAAAATTGTCACTCTTCCTTTTGTTTTTAGCGGCGATCAGAAATGACGCAGAGGTGATCAAATACCACCAAAAGAAAGCTCTATTTGTGGGGAAAAAAAGGATGCAAATTTCGTTTGGGTTCAATGTTGCACGACCGCGCTCTGGTCCTAAAGTGGGAAATCCTTCCGGGGCTGAAGTGGTTAAAGAGCACCTGTCATTTCAGATCCATCATGTCAGTGCCTGTTAGCGGGCACCCACTCACCTGCTGCCGCCACGTCCCTCACCTTGTTGTGTCACTGCCACATCACCAGACGTCCCATTAAAGTGAATGGGACTGCCGGTGAGTCAACAGCAGGACAGAGATGACAGTTCTTTAAAAATTTTGATTCAAATCAAGCCTTTTTACTAGCGATTTAAATCAAATCCACCCTGCAGAATATACAGCCCCATGCTACATAACTAAGCTCGATTTCACGCTGAATAAACTAAAATATTAAAGAGGAAGTAAACCCTGGTTCCCCTTTAACCATTTTAATTCCCTGCAAAGTAGAAGCATAATGGGCTAGTATACATCACATACTAGCCCATTAAGTGACACCTGCAAACGAAGCCTGTACTGTCCCCTGTGGAGGCCGCTTCCATCTTCGCCCCTCTTCCTTCTGGAGCCATGGACTCAGGCTCTGTGACTTGCCGGAGCCGCGTGACATCACGGCACTTGCTAAGTGAAGAAACGGCTTGGAAAGGGCGTGTCTTCACTGCGCATGCGTCGATGACGTCGGGGCAAGCGTATACAGTGAATATCTCCTAAACTGTGCAAGTTTAGGAGATATTCTCGGTACCGTTAGGTGAGCCTTATTATAGGCTTACCTGTAGGTAAAAGTGGTTGTAAAGGGTTTACAGCCATTTTAATGTATCTTAAATACTCTAAAACTAGATTCAAATAGATCTTTACTCCAAAAGCTTTTTATTAAAATAAATGTAATAAAATTCAGATTTAAATTTTAAAAACTTTTTTTTTTTTCTTAAATCATTGATTTTTTTATCCACCCTGCTTTTTCTAAATAACAAGCATGTCATACTTACCTGGTCTGTGCAGTGAATTTGCACAGAGCAACCCCGATCCGATCTTCCTCGGGTCCCTCGTGGGCGCTCCTGGGGCCTCCCTCCTGCCCCCAGAGCAAGCAGCATGCTATGGGGGCACCCAAGCAGGCTCATTCACGAGCTGCCGCTCTGCATGCCCATTCACACACAGAGCCATGGCTTGCACCTCATCATTGGCTCCCGCTGTTGTCTTAACCAATGAGGGGAGTCCGTGGAGATCCGAGGCTTTCGTGCATATTGCTGGAGGAAGATGGGGCTCAGGTAAGTATTAGGGGGCTGCTGCACGGAGGAGGTTTTTTTACCCTCATGTTTAGAATGCATAAAGGTAAAAAACCTTGAGCCTATAGAATCACTTTGTCTTCCTTGCGATCCCTTTTAAACATTGTGTTGATATTGACATCATTTTATAGACGTTTCCTCACATTATGCACACTTGTGTTCTGTGCATTTTGTAGTGTTAACACAGCTACTTTTATCACTTTGTTGCCAAGGGATAAGTCACGGAAACTTTATTTGTTGATGATTTCCTCCAATAAACCACTAAGCAGCACCTTTCATTGTTTTCTCCCTAGATGCCATAGTCAGCAATACTGAATGGGTATTTTTTAGTAGCTGTGTCTGTAATGAGCTTACTCCCTGTAATTTCCTGAGAAAATGTTGTTTGTTTTATCACTTTCAGAATGCTTACTCTGCAGATGCCACGTAACACACACTTCACTAGTGTATTATCATTCCAAAACAAAAACAGCTGTCATTTACCATTTACAGGACGAGTAAACCAGCACTTAACGAAGACCGAGGAGCTGCTGAACAAAATAAGTCAAGACTGTTGGTGATTTAAAAGAAAAACGCCTTTACAATTTAAAATAACAGGTTTATACTTACCTTCTCTGTGCAATGGTCCCCTATCCATCTCTTTGTTTCCCTGCAGGTGCTCCTGGCTACTCCACGTCTCTCCCCCCCCCCTTGCTTTTTATTGGCGCTTGTGCATGCTCGGTCCTGACACACAAAGCAGGTCTCTGCCCTGCCCCATGCTCCCTTGCCACTGGTTGACAGCAGCGGGAGCCAACTGTATCTGAGCCAATGATGAGCGAGAGAGCCTAGACTCTTGTGCTCATCGCTGGATTGAGATCAGGCCGGGGTATATATTCGGGGTGGGTTGGGTGCAGGGGGGGCTGCATGCAGAAGGTTTTGTGAATGGCACTCTGAAGCACCTTCAAAGTTCAAATAGGCTGCAATGCTCTGCAGCACAGTACATCACCTCCTGTGCATTGTGCTGAGCGAAATTCAGACCTGTATATTGTGGAGGTGTGTTGGGGTAACATTCAAAATGAATGGCACAGTAGCTCATGCATTGCTGATAGTGTACATGGGCATTTACAGAAAAATCTGTCTTGTGGTAAAGATTGATCCTGCACTTACCATGCAAAAAAAAAAACTGAATTCTGTGACATATTTACTATATCCTGTGAGTAGGCACTGCTGTGTTACACATTTTAGAACCTACAATAGTGCTACCTTAATTGTGATTATGTGGGCTCGTGATTAGGGGCAGATGGGAGAATCTGTTTAAAGTAATGGGAGCCTAAGGCCCCTTTCACAGGGGCGGCTAGGATTCAGCTTTTGGCTGCGGATAGATGAAGTGAACTACCACACTTAAACCCAGACCATGCTTTCCTATGGCCTCATTCAAACACTGCGTTTAGCAACACTTTAGTTACCTGGGCTTTTGTGAGGTTAGGAAAAATACATTTTACTGCACCCAGGACTGATTTACTGCAGCTATCTGTACATAACCGCAGGTAATCACAGTGTATTATTTCACCTGCAGATAGCAGTGGCGGCAAGGAATTAAAAACAGGAGGCACATCAGAAATGGCTAGAATGTTCCACCGCAGCTAAACGCAGCTGCATGCAATCTATGCTAATCGCAATGTACAACTGCAAGTGATCGCTGTGCCTGGAGTCTTGGAATTTCAAAATAACAAAACATGCTTTTAACAGCAGAACAGCCAACCCATGTGAAAGAGGCCTAACGGTGCCTGCATGTATTTGCGGGCTTCACACGTAATCAATCATGAAGCGGACATGTAAAGATTACTTGTTGATTATTGGCACTGGACACAAATGGCCCTTAAAGCGGAGGTCCGCCGCCCTTTTAAAAATTAAAAGTCAGCAGCTACACATCCAGCGATGTCGGCACCGCCACCGATCTTCGGATTGGCTGGTCGAGTGCTGCCACCGCCATTGTGGGTAAGGGAACATGGCAATGGAGCCTTTCGACTTCACGCCGGGCCCCTATTGCGCATGCACAAGCTGCCTCTGCACTTTCTCACTGGCCCGGCGGAGGAGGAGGAGTAGGGAGCCTGGCTGCTGACTTCAGCGGCCCAGGCTCCCGGATGTAGGGAAAAGGATACCTGTCAAAAATGGGTATTAACACTGGGAGCTCTATAACAAACTCCAATGATAACCTTTGTAGTATGCACACCCATATGCAGATCTACCCATAATGCTTCAGACTCATCACACTCTCCATCAACTAGGTCCTCATTCACACTCTCACTTTGAGATCACTTCTCACATAGAGACAGACACCCCCACCCTTCCGTTTTACCCTATCTTTCCGAAAGAGAACGTAGCCAGGAATATTAATAGCCTAGTCATGTGAAGAATGAAGCCAAGATTCAGGGATACCAATCAAATCATAGTTCTCCTGATGCACCTTGAGCTTCCAACTCACCTATTTTGCTTGGCAGACTCCTGGCTTTGGTGAACAAACACTTCAATTCACTGTCACATTTTGCGCATGTATGTTGCATATTTTTAATTTTAGTACAAACAGTACCATTTCCAATGGTTGATTGTAACATGGGAACCTTCATATCATCTTCCTTAGCCCTCCCCCCATCTTTCCCTATTCCACCCACCAATAGGGGCTGCCCCCTGTCTGACCTGTCTACCCCATTATAATCTAATGCACCCTCCCCCCTCAATCCTAGTTTAAATACTCCTCCAGCCTTTCCATGAACCTCTTCTCTAGCACAATAGACCCCCTTCCATAAAGGTGCAAACCATTTTTAGCATATAGGTTGCACCCCAATGAAAAGTCAGCCCAGTGCTCTAAAAACCCAAAGCCCTCCTCCTTACACCAGGTCTTTAGCCATGCATTCACTGCTCTAATCTCCCCCTGCCTTTCCTGTGTTGCGCATGGCACAGGCAATATTTCAGAGAATATTGCCTTGGAGGTCCTTCCCTTCAACTTGCA
>BLSH010118531.1:521247-541367 GCA_018402905.1 Glandirana rugosa
ACGGCCAGTCCGTTGAGTCGACTATGTCGGTAATAATAGTCCTAGGGACGTCTCGGACCTGGCCGAGACACTGCAGTCAGTTGTCATCTGAAATCGGGCGACAACCGGCTTAGACCCAGTGTCCTCCCGTCTTGATTCACGTGAAGACACTGGGTGTCCTCTTCATCCCGGTTTTCTCGAAACCGGTATTAAGAAATTATCCTCCTTTTTTCTTTGGGAACAAAACCCTGAAAAACTACTTCACTCTGTAAACATAAGTTGTGCCAAATGGAAAATTATGTTTGTTAACGTGTCTAAACAGAGAACTTTAGATGTGGTTGTAAGTGTACTTTCGTCTTCAGAGGAAAAACTATACGTTTTTTTCCTTTAACCGAACTTCACTCTTCAAAGTAGTACCTGTGCACCTATAAATGGTGTCGTTCGACTTAGTTCTGCCCTCCTGTGACCCAGATTCGGCCAACAGCGGGCTAAAGTCTACTGTTGACTGACGTCACAGAGCCGGTCCAGGCTCTGCAGGGATCCTGATAATAATGGCTGTATCAGCTGAGTTGCCTGACCGGCAGGTAAGCCAGCCACGGCCTCCAGTGGGCGCTGAAGGGACAGAGCAGAGAGTGGATAAGTCACTGTTTGACAACGTTCAGAATCACTGATTTTTGGCGATCTGAATACTTTTGAGTGCAAAGGAGGGGTTTTGGGGTCTTTTAGACCCCCCCAATCCCTCCATAGAGAGTAACTGTCACTGGCTATTACTGTCACAAAGGATTTTTACATTCCTTGTGACAGCAATAAAAGTGATCAGATTTTTTTTTTTTTTTTAAGGGACCGTGTTAAAAAATAAATTAAATAAGACATTTTTTTTTTTTTAAAGCGCCACCGTCCCCACGAGCTCACGCAGCAAAGAAAACGCATACGTAGGTCGCGCCCGCAAAAACAGTGTTCAAATCACACATGTGAGGTATCACTGCAGTCGTCAGAGTGTGAGCAGTAATTCTAGCAAAAGACCTCCTCTGCACCTCTAACCTGGTAACCGTTATTTATTTTTTTTAAAGCGTCCCCTGTGGAGATTTTTAGGTACCATAGTTTGTCGCCATTCCACGAGTTCGTGCAATTTCAAAGCCTGACATGTTAGGTATCTATTTACTTGGCTTCACATTATAGAAAAAAAATTGGGCTAACTTTGTATTAATTCATGAAAACGTTTGAAAGACCGCTGCGCAAATACCGTGCGACATAAAAAATTTGCAACTATCACAATTTTATTCTCTATGGTCTCTGCTAAAAATATATATATTTTATTTATGTGTATGTATGTATGTATGTATGTATGTATGTATGTATATATGTTTGGGGGTTCCAAGTAATTTTCTAGCAAAAAATATGGATTTTAAGTCGAAAGCAACAAGCAGCAGAAATAGGCTTAGGCATGAAAGGGTAAAACCACTCTCTTTTATTTATTTTTTTTTATTTGAATTTTTAAATTTCCTCCAATTTATTTAGACATTTTTTTTAGCCAAATGACACATAGCCACTAATGATGATGTAATTGTTTCTGGAACAGTGACTGAACAGTTATTTAGTAGTAACACCAGGTATTTCCTGTTCTTACCAAAAATTCAGTTTCTGTAATCCCTTGTGCTCTCCCTGCAGGCTTGGAGCACTGAGATACAATTCTAAAGGAAGTGTCACTATTGTGTCTGTTCAAATTTCTCCTCTTTCTGTTTTTATATGAGCCATTTGAGCTGTGAAATGCAGGTGCATGGCAAGGCATTTGTGAAACCAATCTGTGTTGAATTTTGCACCTGTATCATAGACGCTGCTTGCGGGTGCAGAGTGGGAGTTCCTGTGGTTTAAACATATTTTACACTGTTATGATATAACAACTGTGAAGTTCAAACTGTAGTTTAAGTGCAGACATATCAAAACATCATTATTTAAAGGGTAACTCCACTTTAGAGGGAAAAATAGCAAATCAAAAATGGCATATGCAATTGCTACAGAACCCCATTGTGATTGGATGTTATTAAACCTGATCTTTCATTTGCAATGTGTAGTGCTGTCATTGTCTGTAAAATCCAATGCAATATGGCAACCTGGAGGAACGTATTGAACACCCCCAGAAATGTTATTTTCTTCTTGTGTGATTGGCTTACTGATTTTCCCAGAAGTCTGCACCAAGTTGGCTTAAAGTGATCGTAAAGTAAATTTTTTTTTTCTTTTTTAACCACTTCAACCCCGAGAAGGATTTCCCACCTTAGGACCAGAGCTCTTTTTGCGATTCGGCACTGCGTCGCTTTAACTGACAATTGCACGGTCGTGCGACATTGTACCCAAACAAAATTTGCATCCTCTTTTCCCCACAAATAGTTTTCTTTTGTTGGTATTTGATCACCTCTGCGCCATTTCTGATCTCTGCTATAAAAAAAGCGTCAATTTTGCAAAAAAAGTATTTCTTACTTTTTGCTATAATACATATCCAAAAAATATATATAAAAAAACAAATGTATCCTTCAGTTTTGGCCGATATATATGCTTCCTCATATTTTTGGTAAAAACAAAAAAAAAAAAAATCATCGCAATCGGCATATATTGATTGATTTGCGCAAAAGTTGCCGCGTTTACAAACGATGAGAATTTATTTATGGGGTTTTCATTTTTTTATTTTTTCTTACTAGTAATGGTGGCGATCTGCGATTTTTAGCAGCACTGCGACATTGCAGCGCACATGTCGGACACTTTTGGCACTTTTTTGGGACCATTGGCATTTATACAGCGATCAGTGCTATAAAAATGCACTGATTACTGTGTACATGTCACTGGCGGGGAAGAGGTTAACGGGATGATCAAAGGGTTAACTGTGTTCCCTGGAAGGTGTTAGTAACTGTGTGGGGGCTGGGCTGACTGGGGGAGTTGTGATCACGGCTCCCATATACAGGAAGCATGCAATCACTCTCCTTCTCCCCTGACAGAACGGAGATCCGTGTGTCCATGTGTTTACATACATGGATCCCGTTCTGCCACTGCGGGGGAGCAATCGTGGGTAGCTGGTGGCAGAACGCGCTCACAATCCGCAATCTCGCAGGTGCCGGCGGTTTGCGATATCGAGCAATGTTGTCGCCGTCAATCCATGGCGGGCGGTCAGCAGCTGGTTAAATAACAAACATGTCTACACTTACCTGCTCTGTGCAATGGAATTGCACAGAGTGGCCACAAACCTCCTCTCTTCGGATACCCCCGCTGACGCTACTAGCCCCTCCCCTCTGTCCAATGCCCCCATGGGAAGCCGCTTACCTTGGGGGCATTCGTACGTGCTCGCACCCGAGCCCTGCTGCTGCGTCCATTGACACAGACAGCGGGACTCTGCCCCACTCCCTCATCACTGGCTTTGATTGACAGCACTGGGAGCCAATGGCTCCCAGTGCCCCAGCTAAGCCAGCGAAACCCGGAAATGAGGAAAGAGAAGGGCTGCAGACGTGCACGGCGCTGGATCGAATGAGGGTAAGTAAAAAGGGGGAGGGTGGTGAGGGGGGATGCCGACACCTAAACATTTTTTACTTTAATGCAAGGAATGCATTAAGATAAAAAATGTTTAGGCTTTACAACCACTTTAAGGCATCCTCTGCAACAAAAAATTCATTGTTGGTGAAGTACTCCGCAAGGGTTAATAATTTCTAAAGGGATGCAGACCCTGCTATTTTCCTCATTAGAACACTGCAAATGCATCAGTGGATGATGAAATACGTCACTTCCATTCAGATTCACTCTGCAGACAACAAACAGTTTTTTGTTCAGAGCAGAAACCGGTAGGTCTCAACAGCAATGTTTGTTAAAATCCATACAATGTAAATTTATCACCCAGAGGGATTTGTGTTTTTTTTTCTTTTTTTTTTTTTTCTTTATAATGGGCCCCCCTGGAATGGTTAGCCATAATGTGCTAGTATATATGATGGGACACGTGAAAACCTTCTGTTCTAAAAAGTATTCACTGTGGTACATCTAGATCAGGGATCTCCAGACGTTCGAAAAAAAAGGGCCAGTTTACTGCCCTTCAAATATTAGGGGGGCTGGACTGTGACCGGTGAGATTAGAAAATGCCCTCATTGATGTGGGAATAGTACACCTTGATTGTCAGTGGGTGAACCTAGTTCCCTGTCTCTGGTATCAGTTAAAGGAATTGTGCGCCAAGGGCTGGATAAAGGCAAGCAAAGGGCCACACCTGGCCTGTGGGCCGCAGTTTGGAGACCACTGGTCTAGGTGATAAAGGTGTTTGTTGCATCAAATGGTATTCTGCTTGGTCAGCTTTATATTGTAGGGCTCATACAGACTTGTATGGAGATTGGTGGCTTTCTTTACCATAAAAATGCTAATCTCCATAAGGGAACGCAGGAAACAATTGTTTTTGATGTGCCCTGTTCAGATTTGACCACTAAAGGACCGGAGGGATTTCCCCCTGAATGACGTGTCCATTTTTTGTGATACGGCACTGCGTCACTTTAACTGACAATTGCGCGGTCGTGCGATGCTGTACCCAAACAAAATTTGTGCTTTTTTCCCCACAAATAATAGAGCTTTCTTTTGGTGATATTTGAACACCTCTGCAGTTTTTATTTTTTATGCTATAAACAAAAAAAGACTGACAATTTTGAAATAAAACACAATATTTTTTATTTTTTGCTATACTGTAATATCCCAAAAAAAGTTTAGCCCGATATATATTCTATGTATTTTTGGTAAAAAAAAACCCCAATAAGAGTACTGAATGGTTTGCGCAAAATTTATAGTGTCTACAAAATAGGGGATCGATTTATGGTATTTTTAATTTTTTTAAATTTTTTTTACTAGTAATGGCGACGATTCATTTTTTTTATTTTTTATTTAAGCGGGACTGCGACATTGCGGCAGACAGATCGGACACTTTTTTGGGATCAGTGGCATTTATACTGTGATTGGCTATAAAATGCACTGATTACTGTATAAATGACACTGGCAGGGAAGGGGTTAACACTAGGGGCAATTATAGGGTTAAATGTGTTCCCTAGGTGTGTGTTCTAACTGTATGAGAGACTGTGTGACTGGGGAAACACACAGATCAGTCTTCCTGCTTGGCAGAAAGACAGGATCTGTGTGATCTCCCCTGTCAGAACAGGGATCTGCCTTGTTTACACAGGCATATCCCCTTACCTTCACTGTGGGGAATGATCGTGGGTGGCCGGCCGACATTGAGTCTGCCCCACCCGCTGATTGGCTCCCCCGCAGGCCAATGGGAGCGTGCGTGCGCCCACAACGGCTCGTTCCCGCGCCAACATACAACGGCGATTTGTGGGAATGAGTCACTTTGCTGCGGTAAAATGACAGCAGGCCGTCGTTAAGGGGTTAGAGTGGTTGTAAAGGCAGACTGTTTTTTTTACCTTAATGCATTAAGGTAAAAACCCCTTTGTGTGTAGCAGCCGCCCCAGCCCCTTCTCTCTCCAGCGATGTCCACAAATGTCTAAGCTGTCCTCCTAATTGGCTGAGACACAGCAGCAGCGCCATTGGCTCCCGCAGCTGTCAGTCAGCCAATCGGGAGAAAGGGGGCAGGGCCGGGTTGGGGCTATGTGTCTAAATGGATACACGGAGGTCTGACTGGGCTTGGGTGCCCCCATAGGAAGCTGCTGGCCAGAGCAGAAGAGGAGGATCCTGGCGGCTTTGTGCAAAGCCAACTGCACAGAGGAGGCAGGTATGACCTGTTTGTGATTTTAGAAAAAAAACAAGACTTTACAATCACTTTAAATGCAGCTTTTGGGTGAGCTGTGATATGGAAATCTGAAACATCTGCATTTTTCTGTCTCGCACATCAGCGTTCCTATTCTGTCTGTGCTTCTACACACGACAGTGTAACTGCGGTGTGTAGGAAAGAATGAAATGTCACTGTGACATTTCAATAAAGTAAGGGGAAAAAAAAGTGCAAGGCATTGTCAGAACCAACACTTCATGCATGGTAAAATGTGACATTACTAGCCCTTAGCAAAAAGTCAGCGCTCATTAGCCTCTAATATGGTTGCTAAAACCACTGACCATCACACCAATGGATCATGAGATGTAGATAAAGGAATTATTAGCAGGGGTTCCCTGAGACTGGAAAGTTATTTCAAGGGTTCCCCTGTGTTGAAAAGACTGCTGTAGATGATGTGACATCTCCTATATGCATACTTGTGGAAAGTACTGAAGCAAGAAGATGAATGTAACGGCCAATATAAATATTACTGGGTTACACTAGCGTACGATCACTAAAGAGCAGCCTGCGGTGCATTGCTTTTCAGAAAGCATTTGACTGGTAATGAGGAATCATTATGTTGCCTCTTCATCGCATGTTTTACCCTTAAAAGTCCACACCACTGCACTTTCATGTGGTTTTGGCATGGCCACATTCATTTGAATGGGTTGTACTTGGCGGGTGGTACTGCTTGTGGAATGTGAGGGGGCAGGGTGGGTTTTGCCGCACCACAATTCAAAGTGTTGTGACCAGGGCATGTGTATACCCCCTTATGGTCTTTACAGTTGTGGAGAGGGAAAGTTTATAAAAGTGTAAAGCTCAACCATCTGTTATTACCGCCCCAACCGCAACTGTAAACTAGGCCTTGGCCATTTGCTTGATTTGTCAAGTCTTTTTCTGTTGCCTGATTTAGAACCTGGATTCACACCACCTGCTACAAGCCAACTTACTATGTGAGCTCCATTTATGTTTAGTAGGTGAATGTGTGCAGTTTTTGTAGCTTACAAGAAGGAATTAAGGAAGAGTTTTATAACCTTTTTGTTGTATGTTTTTTTTTTTTTTGTCCCATTGGAGACTTTTCCCATCGCTTCCTGTCCCATAGCCAAAACAGGAAGTGAGGGAAATACCTGCTGTATGAAGGAAACCATGGTTGTCACTAGGGTCACCAGAACTAGTGTCCCTATTGGAAGATTTTCCCTGTACACGTGGGATTTGCTTTCTTTTTCCCTTTTAGTGATAATGGATAAAGCGGTAGTAAACCACAACATAATGTGCACACCACTATGGGCTAGTATGCGTTCTGCACACGTATCCCTGGTGCATTCAAAATGCACTGCACTTGAGATCTGCCGCAGGTGTCATGACACCCCAAACGCAGGTCGCAAGGTGTGTTTTCCTGCACCAGATTGCATGGTACAGTAGTACCATTTGATACGGTTGCTGTGCATTTTTTTAAATTCGTGCATGCACTACTTTTGGTGCTGAAATCGCACTGCACTTGGATCGTATGTGAATCACACAGGAACACACAGTGCCCTCCTGTGCAACAACCGGCCCTTAGTTAAACTCTACACTTGCATAACCTTACATTTCAATAAATAGCTCGGCCCTAATACAACTCAAATCATGTACAAGTGTGACAATTTCTAAGTTGGTGTAAAATGCTTGTAGTATTAACACAATAAGGTATTGGTAGATTTGTAAAGTATGCCTGGATAGTTTAAAAACCGGATGCTGAAGTCAAAAATAGATTTTTGCCAACTTTCCTTGCATTGGCAGAAAAGTGATCTTGACACCCTGCAAAGCTTTCTGTTCCTACCCATCCACTAGACTGAACTAAATGACAAAAGCAACACAGTCTTGTTAAATTATGGTTAGAGAACTTGTTTTCCTGCTCCAGACTAACCCAGCTATGCCAAGCTGAAAACAGGTGACCTCATACAGGTGCATCTCCTAATGTTCGCTTACTGAAAAGTATGTCTATGTACAGTATAGTATCCATGCTCCTTTGGAATGAATTACTGCATCAATGTGGCGTAGCATGGAGGCGATCAGCTTGTAGCTAAGCTGATGGGTTATAGAAGCCCAAATTGTTTTGATAAGCGGCCTTCAGCTCGTCAACATTGGTGGGTCTGGTGTCTCATCTTCCTCTTGACAATACCCCACAGATTCTGGGGTTTAGGTCAGGCTAGTTTGCTGGCCAATCAAGCATAGTGATACCCTGATCATTAAACCAGGTATTGGTGCTTTTGGCAGTGTGGGCAGTGCCAAGTCCTGGTGGAAATTTAAATCAGCATCTCTATAAAGCTGGTCAGCAGAGGGAAGCATGAAGTGCTCTAGAATTTCTTGGTAGAGGGCTACACTGACTTTGGGCTTGATAGAACACAGTGGAACAACACCAGCAGCTGACATGGCTCCCCAAATCATCGCTGACTGGAAACATCACACTGGACCTCATGCAACTTGGATTATGTGCGTCTAGAACTGGACAATTCTGGCCAAAATGAGAATCACAATTTTTTACTTAGAATAAAGATAACTATTCTCGTAGCGTAGCATCTTGCATATTCAAAAAAATGGGCTAACAGGACTGTTTAGCTTTTTTTTTTTTGAAAGTAACATTTTTCCCAAAAAATTGCATTTGAAAGACCGCTGCGCAAACACCGTGTAATATAAAATATTGCAACAACCAACATTTTATTCTCTAGGGTCTCTGCTAAAAAAAATACGTTTGGGGGTTCTAAGTAATTTTCTAGCAGAAAATACTGGATTTTTACTTGTAAGCAACAAATGTCAGAAAAGATTTAGTCCTTTAAATGGTTAAACTAAACTCTTCTGTACACAGGAGTTCATTCCTTTGAAACATTGTATCTCTTTGCTTCTTTTATCAGCAATGATCTCAGACTTGGCAGTCTGCCCAGATAGGAGAGACTCAAGTCACCCCACGACTCCTGGGGAGACTTCAGGCGACTTGCATTGACTTCTATTACAGTGAAGTCGTGCTGATTTGCCCCGCAAGTCGGACTCCATTTAACTGCACTGAAAATCGTGATAATGTGTGATGGAGATCGCGCGCCCGCGGGGCGAATGTGAATGGAGATTGTGATTTTATTACAATTAATCGTGCAGCTCTATGTGCCTCTCCACTCTTCCTCCAGACTCTGGGACCTTGATTTCCAAATGAAATGCAAAATTATCCACAGTCCATGATCAAGTCCAAAATCAGCGCAGCCCTCTTTTTTTTTTTTTTTTTTTTTAACTTTTGCCTGTTTTTAAATCTGGTATCCCTATTAATAGTACGTTTTTGGAAATCAACCACTTTTTGCTTCTTATACTTATGTATACCTTATTTGTGAGGCTGCATATAGGTTATACAGCATGCCAAGTGGACACACATGTTAGTGAAGGAAGTGGCTTGTTTGAGCCAGCTTGACCCAAACTATTTAACCACTTCAATACAGGGCATTTATACCCTCTTCCTGCCCAGACCAATTTTCAGCTTTCAGCGCTCTCACACTTTGAATGACAATTACTCAGTCATGCAACACTGTACCCAAAACAAATAGGGTTTTCTTTTGGTTGTATTTAATCACCACTGGGATTTTTTATTTTTTGCGACAAAAGAAAAAAGAGCGAAAATTTTGAAAAAAAAAACACTTTTCTATGATAAAACATGTTTCTATGATAAAATTTTGCAAATAAGTCATTTTTGTTCATAAATTTGGGGCAAAATAATACTGCTACATATCGTTGGTAAAAATGAACCAAATTAGTGTATATTGGTCTGTGTGAACGTTAGAGTCTACATACTAGGGAGCCAATCATTGAAAATTGATCATACCTGATGTACTGACAACCTATCTTATTTCTTGAGGCCTTGAAATTTCAGGAAAATCCAAACCCCCCCAAATGACCACTTTTTGAAAAGTAGACAGTCCAAGGTATTTGGTAAGAGGCATGGCGAGTTTTTTGAAGTTGTAAATTTTCTCCACAATTCTTGGGAAAGTTAAGAAATTATTATTATTATTTTATGCAAAATTGTCATAAAAACCAAGTTATTTCTCGCACACAGCATATGAAAACGTTCAACTACACCCCAAAATACATTCTGCTACTCCTCCCGAGTATGGCGATACCACATATGTGTGACTTTTACACAGCCTGGCCACATACAGAGACCCAACATGCTGGGAGCACCATGAGGGGGTTCTAGGAGCATAAATTGCACATCTAATTTCCTAACAACCTATTACACTTTCGAAGGCCCTGGAGCAACAGGACTGTGGAATTACCACAAAATGACCCCATTTTGGAAAGCAAACACCCCAACCTATATTCTGTGAAGCATTGAGTCTTTTGAATGGTTCATTTTTTTCCACAAGTCTTCGGAAAACTTGTAAAGAAAATGAAAATGTATTTTTTTTTTTTTTTTTACACAAAGTGGTTAATTTATAAGATATTTCTAACACATAGCATGTATATAGCAAAAATGACACCCCAAAATACATTCTTCTACTCGTCCCAAGTATGACGATACCACATGTGTGAGACTTTTTTTTTTACAGCCTGGCTACATAGAGAGGTCCAACATGCAGGGAGCACCATCAGGCGTTCAAGGAGCATGAATTACACATCTAATTTCATTCCTACCCATCACACTTTTGAGGGTTCTGGAGCACCAGGATATTGGAATTGCCCACAAAATGACCCCATTTTGGAAAGCAAACACACTAGGTATATTCTGAGGCATGGGCTGCAGATAGGTACTCGGGTACTCAGATGGGTTTGCAGATAGGTACTCAGGTACTCGGGTACTCCTCGTGGGCTGGGGACAGGTACTTGGGTACTCGGATGGGCTGGTAACAGGTACTCGGGTACTCTGATGAGTTAGTAACAGGTACTCGGGTACTCAGATGGGCTGGTGACAGGTACTCGGGTAATCAGATGGGCTGGTGACAGGTACTTGGGTACTCAGATGGGCTGGTGACAGGTACTTGGGTACGCTGATGGGCAGGTGACAGGTACTCTGATGGGCTGTGAAAAGTACTCTTTATTACTGGGGGGGCAATCAGTGTGCTTTGCTGTGTACTGTGGGCGGTAATGGGCTGTTACCGCAATCTCCTTATCGCAGATGATTGTGTGTGTGCAGGAGAACCCCGTAACAGCTCGTTACTGCAGTTTGTTGTCTTTCTGTGACCAGCTGTGATTGGACACAGCCGGTCACTTGGTAAAGAGAAAATTTAATTGGCTCTTTACCCTGATTGGGGCTGGGCTTTGTCCGAGGGACAAGCCTCAACTCTGATCGCCCCGCTGCGCGCCCCCGGGGGCGTGCACGAGGATCTCCATAGATTGGACACAGCCGGTCACGTTGTAAAGAGCCAATTTTATTGGCTCTTTACCCTGATCGTGAGGCGGCTGTGTTCCGAGGGGCATGCCCGATCTCTGCGCTGTGGGCCCCCGGGGGCCAGCAGTAGCGTTGAGAAGCGGCGGACGTCACATGACGTCTGCCCGGATCGACGGAGTGTTCCTGCCGACGTCATTTGTCTATGGCTCGGTAAGGAAGTGGTTAAAGTAAAAGTAAACCTAGACTTCAGCTTTATGGCATGTTCTAGCACTAAGCACAGGTGCTTAAAATCTCCTAGGCTTCTCATGCTTTTACAGATTGTTCCATAGGAGTTCCCTGTAAAAGCAAAAGTAAACTAAGTCCCCTTTCACACGGAGGAGTTTTTCAAGCGCTTTTGCGTTAAAAAAAAAAAGTGACTGAAAAGCTCACAAAACTGCTTCCTGTTAAAATCAATGGGTGCTTTCACACTGGGGCTGTGCGCTGGCAGGGAGGTGAAAAAACCTCCTGCAAGCAGCATCTTTTGAAGCATGTTTGAAGAGCTAAAAAATGTGCATCAAAAGCGCCCCTCCATTTAAGTGAATGGAAAGTGCCTCAAAAGCACCTGAAAAGCACTTCAAAAGCGTCTGAAAAGCTCTCATTGTTTTACTGGCAGTTTAGAAGTGCCTCAGTGTGAAAGGGGTCTAAATGTTTCCACATTTGCCTTTATTGCATGTAACACACTTGGTGTACTTCACTGCACCCTTCACATCTCCAAAAACCCAAAGCCATTTATTATGGAGAATTTACCACAGATTAACTAGCCACTTTCTTGGTTGCTTCTGCAAATCCCTGTTGGCCTGTGTGGGTGACCTTCACATTATAAGTGGTCAGTAAAGAGGGATGTCTAATGCAACACATTTTGTATTGACCAGAGGTGAAATATTTTTTTTTTCTGCCTGGCATTCCAATATATAGTGCGATTTTAAATGTATGCAACATTTTTTTAATACTGCAGATCAATGGACTTCTACTTAGGACGTACAAGGGACTTTAGGACCTATACTGGACCTGCATCTCTACAGCTGTCCTATACGTGTGCAAACTAATAGGCAAAACAACCTCCTTTGTATACATGTAATTTGGGTTGGGTATGGCTCTCAGGCCTCAAGCATAGCCTCTGGCTTTGTAGTATTTAAATACAGCTGTCTTAGTCTCTAGAAGAATCTGTAGTGATGCCTAGCTTCCCAGGTATCTGCTATAACTGATTTAACAGTCTTTTAGAATTTCAGAGTTGGCGATTTCTCAGGATTTTGGGTTAAGTAGCTTCTCCAGCTATTGCAGTAATTTGCAAATGTTGATTGTGATTGATTGATTGTTTCTTTTTGTTTTTCAGTGGGTCTTTGATTTCTGAAGAGTAGAAGATTTGATGTGGCGAAGGTATGCATATATATGTATTTTTCTTTCACTGTATTTATTGTGTATGTATTTATTTATTTTACATTTCAACAACTGTAATTGTTATCACTACAGAGACCTCATTTTATTTGTGAATGACCATTCATTTTTGCTATGTTCTTGCTTCAGGTGTAGCTCTTTGCAGTGCAGAATTGCTTAGTGATGTTGCTAAAAGGTCCACAACCAGGACCATCTTCAATATTGATTGGACCCTGTGCAAACATTTTCTTGGACCCCTCCATGCAGTTTTGCTCTCCAACTACTCTGAGACATACAGTAAATAGCAGCTAGACTCAAAATCTGTTTACTGAATCAGATCAGGCAGCAATTGCGATTGGTTGCCAGAGGTTACAGAATATCATTACTGTTCACTGACTGGCTGCTAGAGGTTACGGCACAAATTACGGCTCACTGATTATTTGCTAGAGGTTATAGCACATAACTTCTACTTGTTGATTGGTTTCTAGAGATTATTGTACAATATTGCTCACTAATTGGTTGCTAGAGGGACTGGGGAGGTGAGGGGATCCATCAATAGACAGAAAACTCCTAGGGAACCTAGGATTCCTGGGGTCAGTGGCAGTGCTGGGAAAGGGGAGGGTGTGATCAGTGGCAGTAGTGGGGGATGGAATAAGTGAGGGGGCAGTACACTGGCAAATGCTGAATCATGTTGAGCAAATCTGGAAGTCTTTGGCAAGTAATGAGGACATTTACACTGGCCACTATTGTGAATGAAAGGATTCTACACCAAGCCCCAATGTAATGAGAAGATTTACAACAATGGTGGGGCCCAGGGCAACTTCCCCTTTTGCCCTGCCTTAAAGACGGCCCTGTCCACAACCTGTATGTTCTAGTATGGTTTGTGTGCCCACAGGGTTGCTTCATCGCAAAGTAGCGTTCAGTACTAGGGTGGGTACTCTTGGGTTAACCAATGCAGAGTGGGGTTTAGATGGCAACTCAAGCCTTGGTTTGGACAGTGCTATAATAACCACTGCAGCTAGTTCATGATTAGACTTAACATACAGCACATGTAAGATTGTGTGCTGGAGGCTAGTGAGGTGTATGCAGTTGTTTGTCTTGTGCATCCCTTGTACCTTTTGTTGTATGATCTTGAATAACATTTCAGGAGTTGCAAAGGATTCAAGGGTACATATATGTAAAGAAAGGGTGGGTGATTCAAGGACACATTCACATGAGTTGTGCTAGGTGGCTATTCCTAGACTTCACCCCCCCTAAGGGACAATCCTAATTACCCGGAGGTAAACAAACTGCGGGGCTTCTCCTTTTGGAGGCAAAAGGGAATTCATTTCTTTAGCCAAATTTATGAAGGCGGTGTCCTTAAGTCCTTTGAGCAGCATGTAGAGAATTCATGTTAACACGGAAGAAATTTTACCAATATTTACAACTTGGGCACGCCCTACAATCTCAGACACAAAGCACTACTTTATCTGCTAATAAATTCCCACTTATCCAGGAAATACTACAAGCAAACAACCGTAAGGGCTTAATATCACGAGCCTACTCAGTACTAGTATCCTCAATCCAGGACCCTGCCCTATTCAGATCTAGAACCCATTGGAGCTCAGATATAGGAAACAATGACTGTGATCAGTGGGACATGGCTCTCGAGTCAGTCCCAGTGGTGTCGGTGTCATAAACTGTCACAACTATTTATATTGCACAGAGCCTACCGTACACCTGCCCAATTACATGACTGGGGTAGATGACTCTCCCCTATGCCCTAAATGTTCTGCCCACTTTATCCATATGAAATGGCGCATCCCAAAACTCACAAGATATTGGACGGAGGTTGCATAGACCGTTTCTACTGTAGCTCAATCTCCCATACTGCTTACTCCGCTGGTGTGTGTACTGGGGGCAGTGGACGCTGAGATGTATCCAAAGGTTATATATATATTATGGTTACTAGACTATTGTATCTTGCCAGGAAACTTATTGCACGCTTTTGGATAGCAGCCACTGTACCCACAAGAGCCCAATGGATAGCATATGTAAACTCTCTTCTCCTCAGAGAACATTTAGCATACAAACATCGCACTGCAACTGGAAAGTTCGACTGTATAAGGCAGAACTGGTTGGACGACCCTATTCTTGCTCTTCCACAACTGGTGATGGATAGATTACTACAGTTCTAGTCCCTGTCATGACAACCCCCCCTTTTTTTCCCCCCCTTTTTTCCCTGTTGTATGTCTTTCTCAGGTTGTTATCTGGGTTTTGGGCCTTCTCCATGTTGTATGCAATTAAGAATCAACATTCCCTACTTCATATGCCCCTATCCATGCTCAGGAGATGCCCCCCAGTTTTATCCCGGTTGCCAAAAAAGTGTATATGTAATGTGATAAATGACTGAATATTTTCTCTATGATTGGATTCATGTGCTATATAGGTATCCCTACCGATGACTATTTTGTACCTGATTAATGTGTCTTGCAGTCATTTAATATTCTTGTCACCCATTCTTGTCAAAATAGTATATGTGCATTGCAGGTGTTCTGTCAAAATAGCCAATTCATCAAGATTTCCAATCACATCACTTAATTGGAGATTTAGATGAGTTGCTGTTTTGACACCGCCAAGTGTGTACACTCCGCCGGTACACGAAGAGTTTGTTGTTATGACAGAACAACAGCTAAGGAGGAAAAAGTTGTCGCCGCCTTTGAGGCGGCCATGTTGTTGGTTAGTATCGGGCGGGCTAACAATGTCCACTCATAATCTCGTGTACACGCTTGTCAGTGTTGTCAAAACAGAAACTCATCTAAATCTCCATTACTGAAGTAACCGGAAGTGATGTGATTGGAGATCTCAATGAATTGGCTATTTTGACAGAACGCAGGCAAAACTATGCAATGCAACTGGTAGAGGAAGGGGCAGGCGTGGGAGCCAATTAGGACTGCTGCATGCAAATGAAATACAAATCCTTTGGCAGATAAAATAGCTTCCTATCTCATCTGTATTTATATATTTGCAGTGCCTACAGGCATCAGAAAACTCTTCCCTGTTCACGCTGCTAATGGCAGGATTGAATGTGTAGGCCACCTTTTAGAATGGCTGACTTCTCCCTGTCTGAGATTTCTTTATTGAGGAATTGTTTAGAAAGATTGATTTTTCTTTGGCAGCTAATGCTAGTCTCCTGTCAGGTTGGTGCTCTCAAACTTCCCACTCTATGGGAATGTTCCTGCCCACACTGCACTTGTTTGTTTGAGACTTTAGGCAAAGCGACCCTTCAGTGTGAAAAAAACATTTGGTGTAACGACTGCTAAATGTCAGTCTGAATGAAGTGCAAGCACCATGAGGAATTTCAAAGAATTTTGATATGCAATTCTCAGCACAACTGCCTGTTGGTTCTTTAGTATGATGGGCATCCTCTGTGTCTAATACAGCACTTTGGGAGAGCGTGGGCAAAGTGTAAACTTGCCAAAAAAAGTTGAGATTTATTCATCAAAGATCCCTAGGCTTTCGGTGCCCATTAGCATTTGTGTATTTGTAGGTAGATGAAATTTGATGATTATCTTATTTATATATAATAAATCTGTCCATTAACCTGGATATTTGTATAGCTATTGAGGTTTTTGTATTTTAAAAACTGTTCCCTGAGCCGTCTTTCTAGCAAAGGCCCAGTGCTAAATCACCAAGATAAAAATATGTGTTGTAAGCAGTGACCACGTCTACTTGTCTGCCAGGTTTTAAGGAGACAGCCAAATGTGGCAAAAAGATCACTTGCTCAATCGTTAGACTTTGTTACTTCTCTCTGCTGTGCATTGCCTAATGTGGTTTGCTTCTTATGAAATGTTTTTTCAACATTCTTTAAAATACCCAATCACAAGCTATTGTCAGTGAATTATAAAGGTTAGGCAATTGGGAAACTCCGCAATGAGGAAGCTGATAACCAGTTAATTTTTTAGAATATGGAGGTTTGAGTTGCTTTGACTGAGAACTAAAAAGCATTTCCAGGTTTTCTTAAACCACTTCATCTGTGTATTAACAGAGGAGTGTTTCCATTATCTACCTGAACTGAAAGGCCCTATGCTGGAAATATTATAGGGGGCAAACAGGGTGTGACGATAAACCATTTAAAAGAGAAGTAAGGGTTTTTTTTTAACCATACTTATCTAGGTGGCGGCAGCTTCGGTCCGGTCAGGCTGAGAACCGAGCGATGAAACACCCCTGATCGCTCGGTTCTCAGTTCTCCCTGATCTGATAGCTGCTGACTGTCAGTTCTAATCCACCACCCTCCACTGGAGCGCTGAGCTGTGGAGGGGGAGGAAGCTGTCAGCTCAGGCTCTCAGCAGCTTGCCATATGCATTGAGGGAAGGGGGAAACATTTTTCCCGGGGTCACTGTATATCCATTTGGGCGATCACCCTGCCTCAGTGTGGCTTCCTCAGCTCCCGGGACAGATTATCCATCTCAGCGGTCCCTCCAATCGTACTTTTACATACCCCTGCTTCCCCAGTTCCATGTAAGCAACCAGATTATACCCTCTGCCTTCTGTCTTTTTTTGCTAGAGCAATTTTTAGAGTTTACTGGTATTTATATTCCTTACAGATCTGTGGATGCACCCCACTCCTGATGAAGGGATTTGAATATCATGAAACACGTCGAGTCTATAGGCTGCTACCCCGTTTAAAATGATAATTTTGTATTAACTCTTTACCATTGGTACTTTTTAATAGTTTATATACTGTTTACACTGAGAATTACTCCATACATTGGCAACTGGTATGTGCTGCTAGATCGATTTTTAGGTTGTACATATATGGATTGATTGTAAGTGTATTCATATATCCGTTCTATTTATGAACTGTACTTCATTATCCCAATTATATATGCAGCAGCTTCTAATGTACTTCATACTGAGTGCAATTGGCTAACCCTCTTTATGACAATAAATTCATTGAGTCACCATATATGTCTACTTTATTCAGCTGTCACTTGCCTCATATGTAAAGTCCCAATTCCCTTTCCTTATTTCATTGGCTTGCCATATGGTCGCAATGTTTCCTGAGCCTAAACCCGCTCTGTGACGTTGGTGCAAAATGATCTGCACTCCTGTGATCAAAAGGAGAAGTACAGCCAAACGAGCTCATCACATGATGAATACATTTTAATGGGACATACAAAACCATGGGACACAGATGGATGCAGCATCAATCAAAACCATGGGACCATGTAGAGACATCAGAGGGTAGCACAATGAAAAAGAGCATAGAATAGTTGGGTTCAATTTAACCACTTCAGCTCTGGTTTTACCCACTTTCTGACCAGGCCATGTTTTGCGATACGGCACTGCATTGCTTTAATTGACAATTGCGTGGTTGTGCGACGCTGTACCCAAACAAAATTGGTGTGCTTTTTTTCCCCCCACAAATGGAGCTTTATTTTGGTGGTATTTGATCACCTTTTTGCAGTTTTTAGTAGTAAAGCGGTGGGACTGGCAGGAACACCAGGGATGTCACGCAAAGGAAGCAATACAAAGAGAACAGGATACTTTTATATACAAGTACATGGTACAGCAGGATCATATCAGGAATATGAAATGCTGGGTTTATATACTCAACATTTCTGCGGCCGTGTTTTAAAACACCACCTGTTCTCTGCAAATACTCTGCACTTCCGAACGTTTGGAAATCAGTGTCCTGCTGTATGCTATGTTTTCTCCAGCTGGGTCATTTTTCACTTCAGAACATATGAGCTGGCAGAAGAAACCAGTTCAGGATTCAGGGAAAAAAAAAAAACTCCCCTAGATGGATGCAGCATCAATCGACACTAGAATCCACGGCCAGCGCGTTCTGAGGCTGTAACGTTTTGGCGTTTTTGACGCCGACGCCGCAAAACGCTCACTAACGCCATACCAGCTTTTTTGACGCTGAGGTTTTTAGGTTGAAAAATAGCAGAGGATTAAAAAAAAAAAAGAAAAAAAAAAGCCTATTGACGCCGACGCTCAATAATGCCCATTAACGCTGTTGCAAAAGCCGAAAACGACGCCGATTTTTTTTTTTTTTTTTTTTTTTTTTTTCTGCTTACAAGTAAAAAATTCAGTATTCTCTGCTAGAAAATTACTTGGAACCCCCAAACATTATATATATTTTTTTTAGCGGAGACCCTAGAGAATTAAATGGCAGTTGTTGCAATATTTTATGTCACATGCTGTTAACGCAGTGGTCTTTCAAACGCAATTTTTGGGGAAAAAAATGACACTTTCAAAAAAAAAAAAACTAAACCGTGCTTTAAGAATCATGAGAGAATAGTGATCTGTATTCTAAGCAAAAAAAATTGTGATTCTCATTTTGGCCAGAATTGTGCAGCTCTAACTTAATGCAATGTATGCTTTTCCACCCCACTTCCATGACTGCTCCACAGATTTGACTTGCGGGGAACTATGGTGATTCTTGTGGCACCAAATTGACCCAGGAGGACTTGGTACTTGGACGATCTCCGACTTCCGGCAGACTTCCCATGGCCCTTTCTGGATCACATGAACCTTCTGTCTCAAGGCCTGATCGGTCGCTGTCTTTAACAGCCTGGCTGTTGAAGCCCAGTTCTTGAGGGACAGAAGCTTATCCGATTCGGTTATTTTGACACTTCTCCATGCCAAGAAGCTAAAATACTTCCAAATTATACCATCTCACTTGAAAGGCTTACTTTGCATGGTGCAAACAGAGAAAGTTTCATCCAAGTCAATACTCCTTGTGATGTATACTGGCTTTTCTCCAGTTGGGTCTGGATCAGCATCTGTCCTTAAGTGCCCTCAAAGGACAAATTTCTGCTTTGACTTCTCTTCTTCCAGTGTCCTTTGGTCTCACTCCCTAGGGAGTTGCTCATTGTTTCTCCTTTATGCTCTCCTCTGACTCCATGGGATCTTAATCCGGTATTGTCTGTCATTTAAAAGTCTCCATTAGTCTATCCATCCTCAAAGCCGACCTTACACCTAGGGTGTTTTTCCTTGTGGCTGTAACTTCTGATCGGCGAGTTTCAAAGTATCTTGTAAGGAGCACTTCCTGGCATTGATCAAGGATAAGGTTGTTCTAAAACCCAAGGCTTTTTTCTGCCCAAAGTGGTTTCCTCCTCTCACCTTAGCTAAGATGTCATCCTACCATCTTTCTGCTCAGCCCCTATGCACCCAAGAGAGGTCTCTCACACGGTTTCAATGTGGTTTGTGCTGTACACATTTACCTGTTGGCTATGGCCTCCATTAGACTAAATCTTTGTTTTCCCTAAGGGCTCTTGCAGAGGGCATCCTGCTCATCGTTCCACCATTGCTAGGTGAATTCAATAGGTCATTGATCAGGTCTATTCCCTACAAGAGGCTATCCTTTCCTTTCTTGTTAAGGGCCACAACGCTAGGTCTGTGGGAGCTTCTTGGGCTGATCAGTATCAAGAATTTGTTTCACAGAAATCTAAGGCTGCCACCTTGTCCTCGGTTAACATGTTTGCTACATTTGACCAGTTGGATATCCAAGCCTCTGCTGATGCCGGCTTTGTCCATAAGGTGCTACCAACAACTGTATAGTTAGGGTATTATACCTTATTTCTTTTTTTTTTTTTTTTTTTTTCGTGTTTGGTGTAACTTTGG
>BLSH010118531.1:548808-560295 GCA_018402905.1 Glandirana rugosa
TGATCTGGACTGTTTTAACTTGTTTTTCATTGAACCTTGCATTGTAGATATTATTTAAATTGCCTAGAGTTACCTTAGGTTTCATAGCTGAGTTCAGGAGTTGCAGTACCATATTTCACCAGTAGATGGTGCAAGTAAAATGTGGAATTGCAGCTCGTGTTCATGGCACATATATAAATAAAGGACACTTGACCTGACAAGGCGTGGTGTATTTATTTAAAGTCAATTTACGCAGTGCTTTGCACATATATTATATTATACATTCACATCAGTCCCTACCCTCAAGAAGCTTGCAATCTAAGGTCCCTCACATTCATACATATACAAGTACCACACATAATCGGGCAGACACATGGAAGCACTTGTGTTCCTGCTATAGCTTTTTCATTCTTACAAATACAGTACATGTATAAAAAAATGCTAAAATAAAGGTCCTTCTCTATAAGGCAGCTCTTGGTAGGGTTGTACAGTAAAGATTGTTGGATAAGGGTAAATGTATATTTCTAAGCACAGAGTGGGGTGGGGCCATGCCTTAAAGGACTTAAGCTAAACGAACATTTGTCTTTAAAAAAAACAAAATAAAATAAAATGCCTACATTTGTCATGTGACGCATTGAGTCCCAAATCTATGTTCTGGACTGTAGAGTGGGAGGGTCCTTCTTGACTGTTCACTTCAGTCCCTTGGTGCCATCACTTCTTATTGGCAGGGTCTTTTCAGGAAGATCACGGTATGATAACATTAGCAGATTAGATCACTGGCCTTCACTCCTGGATGCGGCATCCAATGTAAGGGTTAATGGTTATAATGTGTGCTTTTGTCAATTGTTCGTTAACCCTTTGCCAACTGCCAGATGTACATTTATTGCTGGCTGGTGGCATCCCAAGGCACTATGGGGTACCTGTATCTCACAGTGTACTTCCTGTTTTTAGATGCACGAACCCCCCCCCCCCCCCCGCTGACCTGTGCTGTGATTGGACACAGCACGAGTTTGTCATCAAGTTACTGCCATTCATTTTGGCTGTATACCTGCTGATCAGCTGTGGCCAAGCACAGCACAAAAAATCTGTGTGTTGGTAAACACAACACATCGATCTGGCCTGGTTTCTCCCTGCTTTCAGGTACTGCTCAGAAGTGAAAGCAAGGAGAGGCTCCAGCCAGATGATCCCTTAGTAAAAGCAGCTTGTTAGGCACACAGTTAACCTCTTGATTGCCCTCCTGATCACTCCTGTCGTCCAGCCAGTGCCATTAGTCCAGTATTCTCCCTGATCACTGTATTAGTGTCACTAGCAATGTTAATGTCTTTCAGTTAGTGTCCCTCACAGCCAGTTAACGCCAGATTGCCTACCGCACTATCACAGTATAAGTCACTGATCATCACCATTAGTAGTATATTTTCTGTATAGATCAGTACAGTATCTTGATCATGGTCAGAATTATACTAGTGTCCCCAATAGTATTGTGCCCCCAAAAATGCAGTGTTAGAAGGATCAGCCCCGATCACTGCCAGCTCTTGTGTAATTTATGAAGAAATTTGCGATCTGAATACTGTGAAGCGTAAAGGAGGGATTGGGGGGGTATTTTAGTCCCCTCCATAAAGAGTACCTGTCACCATATTTTACTATCGTGGGATGTTTACAATCCTCGTGATAGCAATAAGTGATCTGATTTTTTTTTTTTTTTTTTTTTTTAAAGGAACAGTGCTAAAATAAATAAATAAAACAATTTTTTTAAAGTGCCACCGTCCCCGCGAGCTCGCGTAGCAAAGAAAACGCATGCGTAAGTTGGGCCTGCATATGAAAACGGTGTTCAAACCACACATGTGAGGTATTGCCGCGATCGCCAGAGTGTGAGCAATAATTCTAGCAAAAGACCTCCTCTGCACCTCTAACCTGGTAACCGTTAAGTCTCCATAGGTGACGCTTTAAAAATTTTTGAGTACCGGAGTTTGTTGCCATTCCGCGAGTGTGCGCAATTTTCAACCATAACATGTATGGTATCTATTTACTCGGCGTAACATTCTTTTTCACGATATACAAAAACATTGTGATAACTTTACTGTTTTTTATTTTTTAACTCAAGTGAAATTTTTCCAAAAAGATCGCACTTGAAAGAGCGCTGCGCAAATATCGTGTGACAAAAAATATTGCAGTGATCGCCATTTTATTCTCTAGGGTGTTTGAAAAAATATATATAATTTTTGGGGGTTCTAACTAATCTTCTCCAGCAAAAAAAAACCTGTTTTTAACTTGTAAGCAAGAAATGTAAAAAAGGGCTCCCGTGGGTAAGTGGTTAATTTTATGGGATATGTTTTAGAACAGAAAGTAGGAAATCTCTTTATTTATTTTTTTTTTTTTTCAAAATATTAGGTTGTATAATAAAAAATGTAATAATCCTGTGGCGAATAAATGCCACCAAATGAAAAGGTCTATTTGTGAATTTTGTTTTCATTAACAATGTTTATAATAAGAAAAGCTAAGCAGCAGCATCTGCCTCCCTCTGGACTCGGGCAACATTATCCTTCAAGCTGAGAATCTAGTGAATTGATCTAGTAAGCATTCTGCAGCTGCTCTTTTCCTGTGCCCAGTTGCTCTTTGGTTTGTGAGTGGAGTATCTGCAAGGCATCTATCATATGAAAATACAAGCCATCATCTGACAGCTCTTGTTACTAAATCTGATGCCCTGATGACCCCATCAGTGTTATCCAGTGATTGGAATCAGGAGTGTGCAGGAAATGCCACATAATGTGTGAAAGTGCTTTGCCATGCCTAATAGGGAATTTTATGCTAATGGTTCATTTGTTGCTTTGTCAGATTAAAGTGATTGTAAAGATTCATATATTTTTTTAAAAAAAAAAAAAATAGCAAACATGTCATACTCGCCTCCTCTGAGCAGCGGTTTTGCACAGAGTGGCCCCTAATCACGCCTTCTGGGGTCCTCCAGCGGTGCTCCGGGCTCCTCCTCTGAAAAACCTTGAGAGTTTACAACCCCTTTAAACTATGCATTGTCCCTTAATGGTGTGTGTGGTTTTTTTTTAAAGCCCATTATACCTAATTTTTGAGAGCCGATCGACGCTCACGTGACTGGCCAGCTCTCTCCTCTCCCCATCTGACAGATGCAGCGGGTGGCACCATGATTCCCCCATTGACATCAGTCAGGAGGAGAGAGCAGGCTGGTCATGTGAGCGCTGATCGGGGCTCTGAAATGAGGTATAATCAGCTTTTTTTTCACACGCACACACATACACACACATACACACACATACACACACATACACACACATACACACACACACACACACACACTGCATTAAGAGACAGCACTGATAATATAAACATGTACATGTTGTTCCAGCAGCAGGAGGGGGGTCAGGCGGCCACTGCCACTAGCAGGCAGGGAGGGGGGAGAGGAGGACAGGAGAGCTGCGGATGGACGTAATCTGACCACGGAGTCAGGGCACAGCAGCCATGATATACCTTGGTCAGTTTACAGAAGGGAGGGTAGAAACTGGCAGGATCAGCCATTTATTTCTGGTGATAGAATAGGCCAAATAACACAGCACGAGCACTGTGCTGTGCATGCTCTAAAGGGACAGAATCCCTTTTTTTATTTATTTATTTTTTATTTTTTTTAGTTAACAAATGCTTTAAAGAAAATTCAACCTCGATGGTTCTTGTTATCGTATTTCGATATTTAAGGCCTCATGCACACTGCTGCTGTTAAACTCACTTTTTTTTGTGTGTTTAGGCTTTTTTTTTTATTTTTTTATTTTTTTTCCTTCTGCCTTTGAACTCCCCTAATGCTATCCTATGTCTCCATGCACACATGGACATTTTTAGCAGTTTAGTAACAGGCAAGTTTAGAGGATGTTTTCTGAATGCCCTAAAATCACATTCAGGAGAGGGAATTTTGACCACAGAAAAAGCTGAACGCTGTTAACCACTTGCGGGCCACCCACCTTACATATACTGCGGCAGGGCAGCTGCTCTGTGTGGGATCACGTACCTAGTATGTGATCCCACTCTTCCGGGTCTGGGACGTGCATGTGAAGAGACACAGCGGGAGCTGATCTGCAGGTACCACAGACTATTTCCACCTACACCTGCTGATCATTAGGCAGAGAAGCCGGAAAGACTATCTGCCTATGTAAACAAGACAGATCGCCATTCTGTCAGTAGGGAAGGCAATTGATCTTGTGTGGACCTCAAAGCAAGAACACAGATCAGTTCCTTCCCTTAGTAAAAGCACCTCCCACACAGTGCACAAACACTGGCTAGGCACACAGTTAACCTTTTGATCGCACCTGAGATTTAGCCCCTTCTCGGCAAGTGTCATTAGTACAGTGACAGTGCATATTTTTAACACTGATCACTGTATTAATGTCACTGGTCCCCCAAAAGTGTCAGTGTCCTGATTGTTTGCTGATCGCTGCCATTAGTAGTAAAAAGAAAAATCGCGCAAATCAATCAATATACACTTATTGGGATTTTTTTTTTTTTTTACTAAAAATATGTAGCAGAATACATATTGGCCTAAATTGTGGAATTGAAGAGATTTGATTTTTTATTTTTTATTTTTTTATTAGATATATTTTATAGTAGAAAGTGAAAAATATTGCTTTTTTTCCAAAATTGTCAGTCTCTTTTTGTTTATAGTGCCAAAAAAAAATAATAAGATCCACAGAGTTTATCAAATGCCTCCAAAAGAAAGGTCTATTTGTGGGGGAAAAAGGACATTCATTTTGTTTGGGTACAACGTCGCATTACCGCTCAATTGACAGTTAACCACTTCAATACCAGGCCTATTTTCTGGACTTGGTGTTTACAAGTTAAAACCATTTTTCTCTTACGTTCACTGACAGACACAGCTCTTCATAACACGTGGGTTTTATGTCGTCCTATCAGGAGTGACTAGGCAAAACAGAAATAAAAGCAACAGGGATAGGCTAGCCCCTCCCAGGGGGCCGTCCACACCTGAGCATAAAACCCCCTGCTGGCCAATGGCATTCAGTTTTGTTTGCCTAGGGCAAAGGAGTGGACTGGGTTCCCTCTGGGTCCTGCATTTTTGTGCTGAAGTTTTTCCTATGAAGACTGCTATCAAGAAGCCGGCTGGTGGCATAGAGTGGATATCATGAATCCAAACTTTTCCCCAGCCCTGCCACCACATGGCGAGCTACCCTGGCCTAAGCATGGTCATGCCGCCCAGGGCCTGTTCGGTGCGGGCGGCCAGTGGTTAACCCCACTTGTGCCCAGGGTTTGGCGCATGCCTCTCCAGTGGCCTGGCCAGCAGCAATCCTTCTCCGTGTGGGGGGAAAGTCTGCTACGGGTGGCTACCTGCATTGCCCGTCGGAATGGTGAGTGGACCCCCGCCCCAGGGGAGCGGCATCCGGTGGGTAGCCTTCCTGAGTAGGGGTACGCCGGGCGGTGTTGCGCTGCCCCCGCCCCCCCCCTCCGCGTTGCGCGGTGACCGGGCAGTACGCCGACTGTACCGCTCATTTTTTGCCGCTGGGCGGCGAACGCTAGATTGCACACCGCAGTTCCGCCACCATTTTGTGGTGGATGGGAACTTTTTTATAGGAGCAGCGCCCATTTTCTTGTAGCCCATGTGGTTTTTACTGCTCTTGGGCGGCCCCCGGTGGTCATTTGTGGTACTGCGGCCTCTGTAAAAACGTGCTGCAAACGTTTTTACTTCATTTTTCTTCTGGAACAGCGTGGCTGACACACGTGCGGTACAGGTCCTGGCTGTGCAGGCATTACGGAAGAAGCAGCAAGTATAGCTGGCCTTTCCTGGGGTGCTGGTGGTGGTGGGCTTAATCCTCCCGGCTGATTGCGGGCGGAGGTGGTGCTATCGCGGGGGGGGGCTTCCCAAACAGCATGATGGCTGAGGGAGGTGATGCTGCGGCTATAGTCCCTGCAGGGCCCTCCGTGGAGGTGCCAGGGGAGCAGCATTTGGCACCGGAACCCATGGTCTCCTTGCACCAATTATGGGTGGTTTTTGCAGAGTTCCTTCCCCGGGTGGGCACGGCTCCGGAGCCCCCCAAAAAGTGCCCACTCCCCTGCGTATCCTCGGGGGAGGATTCGGATCATGAGGTGGCCTCAGTGGTCACAGGATACTGAGGAGGATCAGGGGGCCTCAGTGGCGCGTGACAAGGCGTTTGTGGCGGTGCTGATCGCGAACGTTCGCCAGGCCCTGCGACTTGATCAGTCAGGGGAGTCGCAGACATCCACTTATGTGTGTGGGTCTATGAAGCCTCCTAGGTCTCCTAAGGCTTTTTCCTTATGATCAGTTTTTTTGAGCTGGCAGTTTTTAAGGAATCTCCAAAAAATTCCTTCACCCTGCCAAAACGCTTTGTGGTGCGCTATCCCTTTGAGGAGGTTTTCACTAAGCGCTGGGCTTCCCCTTCGGTGGACCCGCCAGTGGCCCGCCTGAACAAGACTACGACCCCCGTTGGAGGGCTCGCCTTCCTTTAAGGATGCGGCTGATCCCCATACGGTGTCGGTGTCAAAAGCAATTTTTCTGGTGGCAGGTTCTGCCATGCGGCCAACTGTGGCGTCTGCTATGGCAGCTCAATCTCTTTTTGAGTGCGCCACCTCTGTGTGCGCTAATCTGCGTTGCAGTTGTGCGCAGGGTGAATTGCAAAAGGTTCAACACCTGGCGGAGGGGCTACACTACTTGTGTGATTCCCTGTTGGATATCATGCCCATGCTATCCAAAATTTCCGCCTTTGCGGTGGTCATCAGGCGGGTGTTGTGGCTGCATTCCTGGTCGGGCGACCAGGCGTCTAAAAAGGGACTCACAGATCTCCCCTTTCAGGGGGGTCGTCTGTTTGGACCGCAGCTGGATGAAATCATTAAGCGTTTCACAGGGGGGAAGAGTCCTTTTCTCCCGGAGCCCAAGCGGTGGGATGTTCGCAGCCGACAGGGCCCTGTTTCTTCTGGGCAGAAGAAGTTTTTTTTTCGTGCCCCTGGCACGGCAGGGACGGGCTCCTAGCACGGTAAGACCTCGGCTGGATCCGGTAAAAGGACTTGGCAGCGTAAGCCCGGCAAGGCTGTGGATAAGTCCTCCACTGCATGACAGGTTGCCCCCGCCCGCCTCTCGGGTGGGGGGCTGGTTGCTGGAGTTTGCGGTCAGTTGGTCCGCTCGTGTCTCCGATCGGTGGGTACTAGAAGTGGTGTCCACCGGGTACCGGATAGAGTTCAGCTCTCTACCCCCAGACAGGTTTTTTCCCTCAACTTGAGACTCCCTTAGAGGCATCGGGAGGAGCTTTTGGGCGCGATCCAGTCCCTTGCGGATCAGGGGGTGATCGTGCCGGTTCATCTGGAGGAGAGGTTCTACGGTTTTTACTCAAACCTCTTTGTGGTGCCCAAAAAGGGTGGTATCAGGCCGGTGCTGGACCTAAAGGCTCTGAACTGTTTTATGCAGGCAAAAAAGTTCAAGATGGAGTCCATTCCCTCGGTCATGGCCGCCTTACGCCTGGGAGAGTTCATGGCGTCCTTGGATATCAAGGACAGCTACCTGCACGTCCCCATCTGTCTCAGCCATCAGCGCTTTCTGTGTTTCGCAGTGGGGGACCTGCACTACCAGTTTGTGGCCCTTTCGGGCTGGCCTCTGCTCCCAGGGTGTTCACCAAGGTGTTGGCTCCGGTCCGTGCACTGCTGAGACAGCGCGGTATCGCGGTGGTGGCGTACCTCGACGACGTGCTCTTGAGAGCGGAGTCAGCTGTGTCCCTGGAGGAGGACGTGAGAATCACGATGTCTGCTTTGAGGGACTTCGGTTGGCTTATCAACCTGCAGAAGTCCTCGCTGTCCCCTTCCTGTCGCCTGGAGTACCTGGGTCTGATTCTGGACACAGTGCAGGCGAAGGTGTTCTTGCCTCCGGACAAGTTATTGGGGTTACAGGCGGTGGTACGGACCCTGCTCTCGCGCCGGAGGTCATCCCTACGGTTCTGCATGAGGGTGTTGGGGCTCATGGTATCGTCCTTCGAGGCAATACCGTACGCCCAGAGCCACACTTGGCTCCTACAGAAGGCGATTCTGTCGCAATGGGACAAACTACCTCTATCCCTGGAAAACTGATCTGCTTGGATCATCAGACCCGGGGTTCATTGACTTGGTGGCTTCGGGCCCCAGCTCTAACGCTAGGGAAATCCTTTCTTCCCCTCAACTGGTCGATAGTAACGACGGATGCCAGCCTGTCGGGCTGAGAGGGGTGCTGGGTCGGTTGTCTGCCCAGGGCCGGTGGTCGGCTCAGGAAGCTCGACTTCCGATAAATGTGTTGGAATTGAGAGCGATCAGGCTCTGCTTGTCCCGTTTGTCGACAAGGCTGTGGGGTCTCCCTGTCCAGGTTCAGTCGGACAATGCCACGGCCGTGGCATACGTGAACCATCAAGGCGGGACAAGAAGCTCCGCTGCGGAGGCTGCTCTGATTCTCCACTGGGTGGAACGTCATGTTGCAGCGATCTCCGCCATTTACATTCCGGGAGTGGAAAACTGGCAGGCAGACTTTCTCAGTCGCCAAACTATGGACCAAGGGGAATGGTCCCTGCATCCGGAAGTGTTTTGCCAGGTTTGCCTCAAGTGGGGCACACCAGAGGTGGACCTCATGGCGTCCAGGTTCAATCAAAAGGTGAAGACCTTTGTGTGCAGAACAAGAGATCCGTTGGCGGTTGCCACGGACGCGCTGGTGGCTTCTTGGGGTCGGTACCGGCTGCTATATGTCTTCCCTCCCCTAAAGCTGTTGCCATGGGTTCTGCGCAGGATAGAGGCGGAAGGAATTCCGGCGATCCTGGTGGCTCCCGATTGGCCTTGGTGCACTTGGTACGCCGATCTGGTTCGGATAGTGGCAGACGCCCCTTGGCGGCTTCCACTTCGCGAAGACCTGCTATCTCAAGGTCCCATCTTGCACCCTGCTTTACCCTCACTGGCTTTGACGGCTTGGCTATTGAGGCCCAGTCGCTGACTCAGTGATCCCTACTATGCTTAAGGCGCGTAAGTGCACTTCGTGCAAGATTTATCACAGGACCTGGAAGGCCTATATTGCATGGTGTGAGGCGGGGGGTTGGAACCCCCGCTCTTATGTGGTGTCCAGGGTGCTGACTTTTCTGCAGCAGGGCCTTGACAAAAGCCTGGCCTTGAGTATCTCAAGGGCCAGATTTCGGCCTTGGCAGTCCTTTTTCAGCATCCTTTGGCTTCCCATTCGCTGATTCGTACATTTGTACAGGGGGTACGGCATGTGGCTCCCCAGTTTCGGCCGCCCTTTGCGCCGTGGGACTTAAATCTGGTGCTCTCTGTGCTTCAGAGACCACCATATGAGCATATTAGGGACATTCCCTTGTCTCTCATCGCAGAAGGTAGCCTCCTTAGTGGCTGGTCACATCCGCGCGGTGGGTCTCTGAATTGGCTGCCTTGTCCTGCAAGTCCCCGTACTTGATTCTTCATAAGGGCAAGGCGGTGCTGCGACTTCCACCTTCTTTCCTTCCAAAGGTGGTCTCCTCTTTTCATTTGAATGAGGATATTGTCCTTCCCTCATTGTGTCCTCGCCCCAAACATCCACGGAATTTGAGTTGCATTCTTTGGATGTGGTGAGGAGCTTACGGGTGTATTTGAGTGCTACAGCTTCCTTTCGGAAGTCTGACTCGTTTGTGTTGCTCGAGGGCTCCAAAAAGGGCTCGGCAGCCTCGTCGGCTACCATTTCCCGTTGGATCAGGCAGACCGTGACACATGCGTATGAGGTTCGGGGCAAGATCCCCCTTTTCCGGTCACGGCTCATTCCACCAGGTCAGTTAGTACTTCCTGGGCGTTCAGACACCAAGCTTCGGTGTCTCAGGTGTGCAAAGCGGCTACTTGGGCCTCAGTGCACAGGTTTACTGAGTTTTACAAGTTGATGTTTCGGCATCTGCGGATGCTGCTTTTGGCCGCAAAGTTTTACAGGCGACAGTGTAGGCGCGTCTGGCGCCTTCCGAGAGGGTTCTGTTGGGTACAGTTGTTGTAGTTTCACCCACCCCTCTAGTTTGACACAGCTTTGGGACGTCCCCACGTGTTATGAAGAGCTGCGTCTGTCAGTGAACATAAGCGAAAAATGGATTTTATTATAACTTACCATAAAATCCTTTTCTCTGAGTTCACTGACAGACGCAGCTCCCACCCCTCTGATTAGGTTTGTACTGCTTGTTACGAACTGAATGCCATTGGCCAGCAGAGGGTTTTATGCTTGGGTGTGGACGGCCCCCTGGGAGGGGCTAGTCTATCCCTGTTGCTTTTATTTCTGTTTTGCCTAGTCACTCCTGATAGGACGACATAAAACCCACGTGTTATGAAGAGCTGCGTCTGTCAGTGAACTCAGAGAAAAGGATTTTATGGTAAGTTATAATAAAATCAATTTTTTTTTTGCTATAAAATTACTTAAACCCCCCCCAAACATTATATATTCTTTTTTCTAACACCCTAGAGAATAAAATGGCTATCGTTGCAAAACTTTATGTATTTACCGTATTTGCGCAGCGTTCTTACAAGCGTGATTTAATAAAAAAATAAAAATTCACTTTTTTGAGTGAAACAATAAGACAGCAGTAAATTTAGCCCAATTTTTTTCTATATTGTGAAAGATAATGTTACGCCGAGTAAATTGATACCAAACATGTCATGCTTTGAGATTGTGCCCGCTCGCAGAATGGCGACAAGCTTTGCAACCTAAAAATCTCCATTGACGACGTTTAAAAATTTCTACAGGTTAGCAGTTTTGAGTTACAGAGGAGATCTAAAATTATTGCTCTCGCTCGAACTATCACGGCAATACCTCACATGTGTGGTTTGAACACCGTTTTCATATGCGGGCGGGACTTACATATCCGTTCGCTTCTGTGCGTGAGCTCACAAGGACTGGTGCCTTTAAATTTTTTTTTTTTTCTTATTTATTTTACTTTTTATATTTTTGAATTACACTGTTTCGATCACTTTTATTCCTATTACAAGAAATGTAAACATTCCTTGTAATAGAAATAATCATGCCAGGAACACTTAAATATGAGATCTGGGGTCAAAAAGACCTCAGATCTCATATTTACAGTTAAATGCAATATATATATATATATATATATATATATATTGTTTAAAAAAAAAGGGCCCTTTAAGAGCATTGGACGGAAGTGACTTGTGACGTGGTTTCCGCCCTGCAATGTTATGGAGCCGAGTGGGCAGCATCTTCCGCTCACTCGGCTTCCAGTGCAGGGGGGGGACCCGATCATCTCTGCCGTTGCAGACGGTCCGGTAAGTGGCAGAAATGGCAGGAGGGGGCACCTCTCCCGCCACCAATAAAAGGGATCTTGCGGCGAATCCGCCGCTGAAACCACTTTTATCTTGCAGAAAATCGCCGGCACTAAACAACGGTATCTGAATGGTGCCTGTAGTTGAAGGCACCATTCAGATATCGCCACTCAAAGTCAAGGACGTCATATGACGTCCTTGGTATTGAAGTGGTTAAAATCTGGTGGC
>BLSH010118531.1:570141-585596 GCA_018402905.1 Glandirana rugosa
AAGAAGGGGAACCGCCGATGTAAACACGGCGGTTCCCCGCCCTGTCAGTGGGGCATGAGAGATCTACTGATCCCTGTCACTGGGATCAGTTAGATCTCTCATGCCCATGTTAGCCCAACCCCCCCACAGTAAGAACACACCCAGGGAACACAGTTAACCCCTAGCTCTCCCCCCCAGGTTAACCCCTGCACTGCCAATGACATTTATACAGTAATCAGTGGACATTTAAATTTCTGATCGCTGAATAAATGTCATTGGTCCCAAAAAAGTGTCAAAAATGTCCGACATGTCCGCTGCAATATCACAGTACCGCTAAAAATCGCAGATCGCCGCCATTACTAGTAAAAAATAAAATAAAAAATAAAAACCCCAGAAATGAATTCTCATCATCCGTAAACGCGGCCACTTTTGCGCAAACCAATCAATAAACGCCGATTGCGACTTTTTTTATCGCAAATATGAGGAAGAATATAAATCGGCCAAAAACGGTGAAAAAAATTTTTTTTTATATTTTTTTTTTGGATTTGAATTTTAGCAAAAATTAAGAAATTTGGGTTTTTTTGCAAAATGGTCACTCTTCTTTTGTTTATAGCGGCGATAAGAAATGACGCAGAGGCGATCAAATACCACCAAAAGAAAGCTCTATTTGTGGGGAAAAAAGGACGCAAATTTCGTTTGGGTACAACGTCGCACGACCGCGCAATTGTCCGTTAAAGCGACGCAGTGCCGAATCGCAAAAAGTGCTCTGGTCCTAAAGCTGCAAAACCTTCCGGGGCTGAAGTGGTTAAATGTTATCTTGTTCTCCCCATTTACAGAGAAGAAATTAGTAATGTTTTTGGCTAGGAGGTGAAAATGCATAGAATGATTGTGTATTAAATTTTGGGGGTTGATTCTATAATACTGATCCAGGGCTCAGTGCCAAGATTGCATGGCCGAGCCCGTTTGTGAAAGTGTATAGTGTATTTAATTGGGTTTGTGAGGCATAAAGAAAAGGTCTCATAGTTAGGGCGTACCATGTATTGGAAGTTACCCATCCAAAGCTCAGACCTATCATTTTTGTTTGATTTGTCTTACAGTGCCCAAAAGATTAGAAGATGACAGAAGAGGTGGTTGTGGTCGCCAAGTTTGACTATGTGGCCCAGCAAGATCAAGAATTGGACATCAAAAAGAATGAGCGACTCCTGCTTCTAGATGACTCAAAATCCTGGTGGCGGGTGCGCAATTCTATGAACAAGACTGGCTTTGTGCCCTCTAACTATGTAGAGAGAAAAAACAGTGCCCGAAAGGCCTCCATTGTGAAGAACTTAAAGGACACATTGGGTAAGCACTACCTGCAGCAATCACTTTGCATTCATTTAGAAGTTTTGATATCCCCAAGTTTTTTTTTTTTTCTTTTTTGTTTTTGTTTATTTTTTAAATAGGACTGATCATCTACTGGTATTGCAAAAACTTTAACACAAATGCTTGGATTTAATGTGTCATATTAATTGAAAGCCCATGAAGGCATAAGGTTTCCATTTTGCTATATACAGCATGCATGCACACAATTCTCAAAGTAAAACTGTGGCCAGGCTATCATCATTATTTAAGAAAAAAATAAATATATATATATAAATATATATATATATATATATCATAATATTTGCATGCTCTTAACAAAAGATGGGCTTTGGTAGTTTCAGGCACTGTGGGGTAACTGATCATCAAAGCTTACAGTGGAAACTATTTTCAGTTTTTAGGCCTCATGCACACTGGACGTTTTTGCAGCTACTTCTAGAAGATTCACGCATTCCTTTCCTGCATCTAAGCACCCTGCATGTTATCCTATGTGCCCATGCACACACAGGCTTTTTGCAGCGTTAAGTGGCAGGAAACAAAAACCCACAGCCCGTGCATCCAGGAGCAGCAGTTTTGGCAGAGAAAATGCTTGATGCTGCTAACCGTGTCTAAATGCTAGGCACGTTTAACACTTGGGCATTAATTAATTTCAACGGCCAGAATAAATTATTATTCTGGCCAATAAAATGAATTGATGCTTAAGCTCTTGACGTCTGTAAATGAGCCTAAAAGCTTGTAAAAGCGTTCCACACTTTTACAAGCGTCAGGCTTTTTTTCTGCCAAAATGCTGTTGCCGAGAGGAAAGGCTTCTAGGAGAGTTTGCAAAACGTCCTGTGTACATGATGCCACATAAGGCCCCTTTCACGCGATCGGTCCTGCTCGGATCTGGATGTCCATTTTCAAGCGGATCTGGGCGGGCCACCCATTGACTTGTATGGGCAGAGATGTGTAATCGAATAATAACAGACATGCAGTCTGTTTTCATACGATCCTCCCTATATAGAACAGCGGGGCTCTGACAGGTCCGTCCCTGCGCAGTGAGCAGAGATGGACCTGTCATCCGCCAGCTCAGTGGGGATCAATGGAGCGGTCTCCTGCTGAGCTAGCGGAGTTCGCTGAGTGGATCCGCCTTGTGTGAAAGGGGCTTAATTCTGCAACTCTGTTCATCACCTGGCAGCATGCCAGTTTTCTAATCCGTAATGTAAGCACAAAGTAGGTGTTCTGGAGGAGGGTAGAGAAAAGTGTAGACAGGACTGAGACCCAGTTCACAGCTGAACTACTTAAAGTGAGATTCCCGAAGCTCAGCATCAAGATTCCATTTACTTTATATTCAATGGTGCCTGTTCACACTAAGTGTTAAGTTGCATGACGCTTGTCGCACAGGTATTTCACTGCATGTCTTGTGAAGTTGAACGATAATTGCCTGTGCTTTCAGAGGCCAGTGAGAGCTTGTTATAAAGCTGATTTTATGCTTGCTAAGACTATATGCATGTTTGAATTCTCATGGCCTAACCACAGTTCTGTCGTATCTAACCCATTTTATTTTTTTCCAGTGTTTTTTAATAGAAATATTGCATCTCTGAAATCCTAATATTAAGCTTTTAAGTCAGATGAAGTTTGCAGTGCAGCAAACATATTGATATACTAAACATAATGACATTGGATGGAATGCCTTATTCCAGGCCTCAAACTGCCATGTAATTCATTCTGAAACTGGTTCAGATTCCTGGCTGTGACTTTGATCCAAATAAGTGAGCGTGGGTTGGTGATCTTTAAATGATTTCTAGGAAGTAACATTTTTGGCAGTTTTACATCTTGTTTGGCCAGTGGCATTGGGGGTTATGTTGATCAGCAGTTTTACTGAAGGTCTAGTCCTTTTATGTGGTGTTCTTTATTGCTAGCAGTTTGTTGTTTTGACAAGCAGTCTTTGTTAATTTTATCAAATATTACATGTAATCATTTTAAGTGTTGTGTTGTATGCAGCAGTGGTGAGCACAGTACACTGTGCCATTATATTGCAGAGGCTGAAGCAGAGCATATGTACTGTCATGAAGGGATTATTAGTAAGATGAAATTGAGGAGGGTCCTTTCACTGCAAAAAGTGAGGTGCCCACAATTTTCTCATATGGAGGTAGTAGACTGATGATGCTTCATGTTTTCAGTACAATTTCCAGCCACCTCCTATTACAGCTACACCTTGACAAAAGCATATGATGCATATACAAGACATAACGAACAAAAGCCCACGAGTGCCCCTGGAATTCTTCTCCACCGTGGAGAGTGTATTGGTGGAGAAATGGATGATGCTTCTACAGAATGGTTCAGTGCACTCGGCTTTTTTTTTCCCTGTTCTTTGTGGAAGTAAAATTCCCATCATGCTTTATCATGCAACATTAAGGGGCCACTTTTTAGTGGAAAGGGGATACCACTGGACACTGCAGAGTTTACTCCACTGCAGTGTTTTTTTTTTTGTGATTTCGAAGTTATGGCACTTGTTCCAAAATCCTGGAAAAAGTGTGATGCGTATTTGAGTAAAGCGTGTAATGCATATTTGTTAGGACCTGTGTTGAAGGGCTTTTGTGCACTTTACGTTTTTTTTTTATTTTTGCATACCTCTACAAGTTTATGTTAATCCAGAACCTGAAGGGGCAAAAATCATATCCTGACTTATTCAGTGGGCAGTGCCACTGCCGAAAGCAATCCACTCAAGTTAATAGGGCGCCACAGCCGCAAACCAAACACTAGGTTTGACGTTGCAGCACTGTAAACTCCATTTGGCTGTCAAGAAAATAGGTTTTCAGGAGTCATCATCAATTCCTGTTAGCTGTTTCTGTACCACTCTCTGAAAATCAGTCCATCGCAGAATGTGTTTTTGAGACTGCTGCAAGGTAAATGAGACCATAAAAGAGAAGTATGGGGTTTCCAAAAACAAATATATACTCACCTAAGTGGATGCATCATCGATCTGATGCCGCATGTGTCCCCTGCTGGCTCTGCACTGACAACTGAGCAATCAAACGCCACTGATCGCTCAGTTCTCTCCTCTGCTCCGAGCAGAGAGCCGTGATTGTCAGTCATCGGCTCTTTGCTCTGCCTTTCCAGCACTCACTAGAGCCCTGGGCAGTGGAAGGGGTGAGAACGGCTGGCTCAATCTCCTAGCAGCTTGCTGAGATGCTGAGCCAGCCGCTGGTCCAGAAATCTGGGTGGATCCTGACATTATAGTCCGGATCTCCAGAGCCTGGACTGGCTAAGTGACTGACAGCTGAAAACAGGTCACGAGTGCAAAATGAACTGCACTCCTGTGGTCCATAGGAGAAGTAGAGCCAGAAACATTTGGCCATACTTCTCCTTTAAAGAATCAATTTTAACTATGTGACTGTACTTTGCAAATCTCATGAAAATGTTGTCACTTTTGTGAGAGTAAATATACTTCTCCTAGTGTTTTAGGTTGGAATTGAGCCTATGGACAAGAATGTTTGGAATAAAGGAAAGCTGTTGAGAGAATATGTAGGCAGTCATTGCTGAGCTCTCCTATTTATGCTAGTTCCTGGATGGCATACTAATTGAAAGGCTTCAACACTTTGAGCCTCTGACCTGGAGTACCTATGCCAGTCTGGAGTTGACAAATGAATGCAGACACAAGCAGAAAACTTGTTTTCTAGAAGTAGGTCAGCAATGGCATCCCTTGAATTTGCCCAAGTAGAGGTCATATCTGAAATGTAATTTTAACAAGAAAAAAAATGCTGACTGATATAAAGTGCAGGCACCTATATTCACAACTGCTTTTAGTGCCTCCCATCTGCTTGGTAGTGTCAAGGCTTTCCTGCTTCCTCTTGACATAGCCCCATACATTCCAATTGGTACACCACTGTGATCACCTGTCTCTCTGACCAATAAGAATGTGTGGGAGGCAAGTTTCATCAGTACTACAAGTGCTGTAGATTGGCTCAATCAGAATGGCCCAGCATTCCCGCCTAGCAAGGTACAGCAGATAATGTATATGCAGGTAGATCTCTGCAGGTATTGCCTATCAGCAGCTTTTTTATTAGTATATAACAAAGTTATCTCTTTCACATGCACATCTAAACAAATGAAAGAGGACAGTTTCTCTTCCATCTGCTTGACGTTAGGGAATGTGTTCACACCCCAAGAATCAGACAACCTTTTCGTCCTCAAAACCATACCATGCCAGTTTAAATAATGTGCCAGGGACATACGTACAGAAAACCTGTTTTGGATGAGTGTTGCTAATGTCTAGCCGTAGGAAATTCTTAAGCTGGTTAATTTAAAGTAATTATAGATAAACAATCCACAAATCCACTCAATTCAAGTAGCTAAAACAAGGATAAATGTGGCAAACTTCTCTCATAGACCTTAGGTAAGGATTTAGAAACAAAGCATAACAATGCATAATCCAAGGCAGCTTTTCTCAAGCTTTTACCCCAGAGGAACTCCTAAAATTTTCTGGTCTAGGGGTACCTCTGTCCAACCCAATCCATTGGGGATCGGTGAGAAAAAAAAGGCCCTTACGTTGGTTGTGAATGGGAAGGAAGGATGCAACCCTTATGGATAGTAAAAAGATATTGATACTGGCTTTACCAAGTGGCTTTGTCCCTGAAACTATGCAAACCTCATCAAATGTCAATTCATTTAGCTATAATCAAAGGAACCCTAACAAACTCTGGAGGAGCCCTGATTGGGAATGGCTGGCTGATCTAAGATCGCATTTGCACGTCCCTACCCAGAAGACCTTTCAGCTGTGAAAGCAATAGCTGCTGATTTTCTAGAAGCAAGTATCTGGGGTTAAAATACATAAACAGAGTTTTTAACACTGATCTGAAATGAACCAGTGGGTTTGACTTTACCAATGCCAAGGGCCCTATTTTTTTTAAAAGCAACACTATGACTATGAGCTCCATTCACATTTGGCGTATTTGAGATCACGGGCAGAAGGGATGCCAACTGACCATGCTAGCACATGGCTTCCCTGCTTAGTGTGGTCAGTTTACAACTGGGAAGAGGGGAACTGGCAGGATCAACCAGGTGTTATAGAACAGATACAGGAAAAAAATAACATAATTGTATGAAAAAAATGGTTTACAGACTTAGATTATTATTAAAATTTAATTTCTTATGTTTACGGACACTTAAAAAACTTGACTCAACTGCTCGGTTTTAACACAAGTGTAAACTAGGCCTTACTTGTGGAACACGTCTTGAAGTAAGCCTAATGTTTGTTTCTAAAAAAAAAAAAAAAAAAAAACAAGATTTTATTTATATTTGTAATTATATGGGGGACATGGCATCAGCCATTTTAATCATTTTCTCTTTTCTAGATGAAAACCCTGTACTCTATTTACTATTGATTTGTAATCTGAGCAGGTTATCTAGGTTGCCAACTAGATATTGTTTTTATAGCAATGTGCTTTAGGCTTGATCTTGATTCGTCTGAATTTGTGAACTTTAAGGCCTCATGCATACTGACTTCCTACATTTATTTTATTTGAATGAAAGAGAAATATAGTTTTAGGTGTAGTATGGTGTTTTACCTTTTATGTGCATTTACATATAAATCAGTTTACATGTGTTTTTAAGTGTTCCACATAATGTTTCCCTCCAAACTCCCTTTTATTATGCATTATGTGGTAAAGCATGGACAATCTCAAGGTTACAAGTCCATCTCCAGAGATCTTAATCACTTCGCGCTAGCAGTACATCATATGACATCATGGACTTTCAGTGGTGATATCTGACTGATGCCTGCAGCTACAGGCATCATCCAGATAACATTTTGTTCTGCCGCTTGATCGTTCTTACAAGCAGCGGAAGGGGACGTCCCCAAACCCGCCCCTCCCGCCGCCCTCCTGTGCTTCTCGAGCCAGAGAATAAATTGGTCGCCGCCAGAAGGAAGCCATAGAGATTTTTGGTGACCAGATGGTCCCCAGTCATCTCTATGACCCTCAGAGGCCCGAGTGTGGCGTTATGACGCCATGTCTGGGCCGACAGATGTAAACAATGCCTGGGACTTGGCTGGAAAGGCCGAGACAGTTTATTAATTTTTTTTTCTTGGCACTCTGTCTTTCCAGCTTGAAGGAGAGACTTGTAGATCCCATATCTCTCCATAAAGAAGGCCTGTCATGCACTGTTCCTATTACTATTCCTATTCTTATAAGTGATATTTAAATTCCTCGTAATAGGAATAAAAGTGATCAAAAAATAAAAGTAAAATAAAGAATAATGTAAAAAAAAATTAAGGCGTCCCCGTGCTCGCGTACAGAAGCGAATGCATACGCAAGTCGGGCCCACATATGTAAACGACGTTCACATCACACATGTGAGGTATTGACGCTTGCGTTCGAGCGAGAGCAACAATTCTAGCCCAAAATTTTAAAACGTCGCCTATGGAGATTTTTAATTACGCAAGTTTGGCGCCATTCCACAAGTGTGTGCAATTTTAAAGCGTGACATGTTGGGTATCTATTTATTTGGCGTAACATCATCTTTCACATTATAAAAAAATATATACAGTATATCGGCCTAAACTGAAGAATAAATTTGTGGGTTTTTTTATAATTTTTTTTTTTTTTTTTTTTTTTTGGGATATGTTTTATATCAGAAAGTGAAAAATGTTGGGTTTTTTTCAAAATTGTTGCTCTTTTTTTGTTTATAGCGCAAAAAATAAAAACCGTAGAGGTGATCAAATACCATCAAAAGAAAGCTCTATTTGTGGGAGAAAAAGGACATAGATTTTGTTTGGGTACAGAATCGCATGACCGCGCAATTGTGAGTTAAAGTAATGCAGTTGTGTAACGCAAAAAATGGCCTGGTCATTAAGGGGGTAAATCCTTCAGGGGCAGAAGTGGTTTAAGAAAATTATACAGCTGACAGAAATGCAGGAGTGCCAATATTTTTGGCAATGAGTGTATTTTTAGGTGCTTTTTTCCCCATCTTTCAATCTTAAAGCGGAGTTCCACCCAGAAATTTTTTTTTCTTTTTTTTGGCATCCACTCTTTTAATACTAAATCGATGTAACCTTTTGTTTCCTTACTTTCAAACCGCCTAGTAATTACATGTATTTTTTACTTACAATTTCGTTTCTCTCACCGCTGGACTTTTCCATTTTAGGGTAGGGCATCTGAAGCCCATCCGTAGTCTCTTGGCATCTTTTCCTGAAAAGTGCATGGTGGGTAACCATCATGCACTCCTCGATCTCGGTCCGCCTTAAATTGTGTCATTTCCTGTCTGGAAATAACACAATTTTACAGTATAGGGAAGCCCACTGACTCCTGGAAAATGATGAGTCACATCTCCCAGGAGGCCGGACGAAGCAGGAAGTGAGAAGAAGAGCCTAGGACCTAATAGGGGCAGATTACAGAGACCACCTAGCAACAAGCGACTTAGGGTGAGTATAATTTTTTTTTTCCTTCAAAGGTAAATCTATATAGGCAAAGGAATTGAATGATGTAAAAAAACTGGACAGAACCTAGGCAACCACAAGGATCTGTTGACATGTCATAGTAACACGGTCTCTGTATTTTCCTTGAAAATGAGCCCATGCAAAGGACCATCTATATAACTGTACTATGTGCTATATCCACGTAAGCTGTTCACATCACAAAACCCACTTTAGAAAGGTAGATACTGATGATGGGGATCCCATTCCTCTAAATCCTCATGCACACAGGACATTTTTGGACATTTTTACAGCGGCTGTTTTTGGCTTCAGACGTTTTTTCCTACAGTCAATAAACTCTCCATCATGTTATCCTAGGTGTCCATGTACACATAGGCTGTTATCAACTGATTTTGGTTGTAAAAAAAAAAACCCAGACTAATGGGTTCCGAGAGGAGTTATTCAGCTTTTGAAACGCTCAAAAACGCAGCTCACCAGTGATTTTTAACGTTTTTGATCCCATTGAAAAAAATGCGAAAATAACGCTAAAAAAGCCTTATTGCAAAAACGTTGAAAAACTACCTACTAAGCTACTGATGTTTTTAAAACAATAGATGTCAAGCACATAGGAAAAATGTGATATGTCATCTCCTCTATATTCTACCTGTCAGTAGTAGGGAAGAGCACAGCATGGATCCCAGAAATGCCCAATCTACAATAGCTTTTTTTTGCCAGCAATCAGTAGTGGAAGCTGAATTGTTCCCGGTTGAGCATTTCTTGTGCGAGTGCTTAACAGCTCATTCATCTACTCCACGGTCATCCTTCGAAGTCTTCACTCTGTGAATGGCTTCTTACAGACTTATGGCTATACGGTGTCCATTGTCACACAGCTGTTCCTGTCCATGGCTGTCAGAAACGCTCCACCATGTAGTTCTTGGGTTTAAAAGGGTGATGCAATAGTGTTGCTACCAGTGCACACTTCCAGTAGAAGGATGTTGCTTACAAGCTGTAGCAAATCAGATGGAGCCCATCTCATTTCCTGGCTGGTGGACATCCACCATCATCTAGCCTTTTCCTTCCCAATCTGAATGTCCTGGCCTGCTCCTCTCATTCATTGTATTTCAGAGGCTCGGCATTGCATATGGACATTATTTAGGGCAGTTTACATGATAGTACACCTGCCTGGGAACTCTCACCCCTCCATACTGACACCTACTTATCCAGGCATTTTGACATTTTTCATAACCCTTCCCAAGAGCCAGACCACTGCTGAGGGAAGGTGCTGTGATGTTTTCAGGAAGGTATGTGCAGCGCCTTATTGGCCTCTCCCACCACTCATGATCTGCCTGAATTGAGTAGCACAGAGAAAAAAAAAAAACTGATAGGTTTCGTTATAAAAAGTTCATTAGCATGTATTTGGGGGGGGGGGGGGCACTAAATATAAGCAGATAAAACGTCAGCTTTAAAGTGTTATTAAACCCACATTTAACAAAAAATGTGGTGCTAGTAAGCTCAGCACTTACCATTACTCTTCCTTTCACTGACAGACGCAGCCTTCTTATGACACGTGGGGTTATGCTCATATCACTAGGAGTAGACTAGGCAAAAATAAAAGCATAGGTTGGCCCCTCCCAGGGGGCTGTCCTCACCTTAGCATATAGTCCCCCTGCTCTGCATAGCACATCCTTTTTTTAATTGCCTAGTGCAAGGAGTAGACCTGGTTCCCTATGGGATCTGCGGTCTCCTGAAGATTTTTTTCTGATGAAGACTGCTATCAAGAAGCTGGCTGGTGGTATAGAGGATATCTAGAATCCAAAGCTTTCCCCAGTCCGGCCGACACTATGCGAGCTACCCTTAGCGGGGGCCCGCCGCATAGCGCCTGTTCCGTGCGGGCGGCCAGTGGTTAAAACCCACTAGAGCCCAGTGACTGGTTCGCCTGTCCAGGGGCCTGGCCAGCAGCATGCCTCTCTATGGGGAGGTAAGTCTGCTCCGGGTGGCTACCCGCTGCGCCCATCAGATTGGTGAGTGGACCCCTCTTCCACCCTAGGGGCGCAGAGAGTGGGCACCTGGGCAGCTTCTGTGGTAGCCGGCCGGTGGGGGTCCGTTAGTAGGGACACACTGGGTGGTACCCCTTTGAGGATTATCTCCCTCTCCCCCCCCCCCCCTGCAGTACCGCACCTTGCACTGACCGTTCGGAGCACTGCGTTAAGCGGTTCGCCGCCATTCGGTGTGGATCACCATACCTTGCACTGACTGTTCGGAGCACTGCATTAAGCGGTTCGCCACCATTCGGTGTGGATCACCGCTCGTTCGCCGCCGACCGTGCCATTTTGCTATAAGCTCTGCTTGTGTTAATGGCAGCATCCATTTGTTTGGTAACCATGTAGTTTTCAGCCTGTCCTCTGGTGGCCCCCAGTGGTCGTTTTTGGTATTACAGGAAGTGTTTTAAAAACGGAAGTAGTACTTCCGGTTTCACTTGGACAACGTGGCTGACGCTTGGTGGTGCAGGCTCTTGAAGTGCAGTGGATTTTTGGGCATTGCTCATTCCGGTCACAGTGCTGAAGCATCTAAAACAGCAAGTATAGCTGGCTCTCCCTGGGTGCTGGTAGCGGTGGGTGCAATCCTCCCGGGTCTCCCTGGCTGATTGGTGGGGTAGAGGTGGTGGTCACACAGTGGGGGGTGCCGGAAGGCTGGGATGTCAGAGGCTGGCAATACTATGGCAAGGGTACCTGCAGATCAACAATCCACCCCAGGAACCTTGGTGTCCTTGGAACAGCTGAGGGCGGTATTTGGGGAATTCTTTCCCCGGGCGGGGGACCTGGTTCCGGGGGGCCCCAAGAAACGCCCACCCCCCCTCATTCTTCAGGGGAGGTTTCGGATCCAGAAAGCACCTCGGTGGTCACACCTGTGGACCTATCAGAGGGTGAACTGCCCTCAGACGGCGAAGGTGATCAGGAGGCTCCTTTTTCGCGTGATAAAGCGATAGTGGCCGCTCTGATCACTGATATCCGCGACTCCATGTGGCTTGACCAAGCAGGGGAGTCGCATGAGTCCACATATATTTGTGGATCACTAAAACCCCCTAGGTCCCCTAGGGCTTACCCTTATGAATAGGTGTTTGAACAGGCGGTGTTCAAGGAATGGCTGCGGCCACCAAATTCCTTTGCTTTTCCTAAAAGCTTTGCTGTTCGCTACCCCTTTGAGGATAGCTTTACTAAGAGATGGGCTTCCCCAACGGTGGAGCCCCCAGTGGCCCATCTGAATAAGGCAACGACCATTCCCTTGGAGGGGTCGCCGTCTTTTAGGGAGGCGGCCGATCGCCGCACGGAGGCAATGTCTAAGGCACTGTTCTTGTTGGCTGGGCCAGCCATGTGGCCGGCGCTAGCGGCTGTGATGGCGGCACAATCTCTTCACGAGCACGCTGCCACACTGCACACTGGTTTAACTTGTGAGTGTGCACAGGTTGAGGTGCAGCGGGCACAACATTTGGAAGAGGGTCTCCGCTACATATGCCATGCTGCTTTGGACCTTCTTCCCCTTCTTCTTGTCAAAAATGTCTGTTTTTGCAATTGTTATCAGGCGGATGCTGTGGCTCCGCTCTTGGTCGGGCGACCAGGCTTCAGAGAAAGCTCTTGCAGATCTTCCCTTTCAGGGAGGGCGTCTGTTTGGCCCACAGTTGGATTAAATCATTAAGGATTTCACGGGAGGGAAGAGCACTTTCCTTCCAGAGCCGAAGCGACGGGAAGGCAGGGCCCTGTTTCTTCAGGTCAGAAGTTTTTTTCGGGCACCCGGCTCAGCGGGTAAGGGCTTCAAGTTCGGTAAGGCTGCCGCTGGGCACAGTAAAAAGCCTTGGCAGCATAAGTCCGAAAAAGCGAAGGATAAATCAACCTCCGCATGATGGGTTACCCCACCCGACTCATTAGTGGGGGGCCGGTTGCTGGGGTTCGCAGACAGATGGACTGCCCGCATCACCGATCGGTGGGCATTCTTTGGATGTGGTGAGGGCTTTGCAGGTGTATTTGTTTTCTACAGCTTCTTTTCGGAAGTCTGATTCTTTATTTGTGCTGACGGAAGGGTCGCGCAAAGGCATGGCAGCCTCGTCGGCTACCATTTCTCGTTGGATAAGGAAGACCGTGACTCATGCATATGAGATTCGGGGCAAGGTTCCCCCGTTTCTAGTCACAGCTCATTCCATCAGGGCAGTTAGTACTTCCTGGGCGTTTAGACACCAAGCCTCGGTGTCTCAGGTGTGCAAAGCGACTACTTGGGCCTCAGTGCACACATTTACTAAGTTTTACAAAATTGATGTTTCAGCATCTTCGGATGCTGCTTTTGGTCGCAAAGTATTACAAGCGGCAGTGTAGGCGCGATTAGCGCCGCATGAGAGGGCGTTTTTCTGTTGGGTACAGTTGTTATAGTTTGCCCACCCCTCTTGATTGGCACAGCTTTGTGACGTCCCCACGTGTCATAAGAAGGCTGCGTCTGTCAGTGAACAGAAGAGTAAAAGCGATTTTATTATAACTTAGCGTAAAATCCTTTTCTCTGAGTTCACTGACAGACGCAGCACCCACCCCTCTGTGTTGAGTTTGTACAGCTTGTTACGAACTGATGTGCTATGCAGAGCAGGGGGATCCGACGGGCGCAGCGGGTAGCCACCCGGAGCAGACTTGCCTGCCCATAGAGAGGCAGGCTGCTGGCCAGGCTCCTGGACAGGTAAACCAGTCACTGGGCTCTAGTGCGTTTTAGCCACTGGCTGCCCGCACGGAACGGGCGCTATGCGGCGGGCCCCCGCTAAGGGTAGCTCGCATAGTGTCGGCCGGACTGGGGAAAGCTTTGGCTTCTAGATATCCTCTATACCACCAGCCAGCTTCTTGATAGCAGTCTTCATCAGAAAAAAATCTTCAGGAGACCGCAGATCCCATAGGGAACCAGGTCTACTCCTTGCACTAGGCAATTAAAAAAGGATGTGCTATGCAGAGCAGGGGGATTATATGCTAAGGTGAGGACAGCCCCCTGGGAGGGGCCAACCCATGCTTTTGTTTTATTTTTGCCTAGTCTACTCCTAGTGATATGAGCATAACCCCACGTGTCATAAGAAGGCTGCGTCTGTCAGTGAACTCAGAGAAAAGGATTTTACGGTAAGTTATAATAAAATCCCTTTTTTTTTTTTTTTGCTTCATTTTATTTTTAAATCTATGGTTGCTCTCATTTCCAGCTTGTATTGGTCACTTCCATGGTTCCCCTTTTTTCGGTGACTAACTCCCTGCTGGAACTACAAAGGCATTTCCTTATTCTGCGTACATCCTCAGAACCACCCCGAAGCCTAGGGTAGCAAGCCACAAGCCTGCTCCCCCCTCCTTCTGCCTCCGAGCTGATTGACAGCAGCTACATTGCACTCATATGACATAAACCGTCCGGATGCTCCCCGACAGGAAGCTTGGGGAAAGCATCGCTGAGTTGGACTGTAATTGCTCAGGCAAAACCTGACTTGGGTATATTGTTTGGGTACTTATGAATATGTCTAGTTAAAAAAAAAAACAGAAAAAAAAAGATTTTTCTACTACTTTATAGAGATCTTAACTGATCTGTACCAATGTAAAAGATTTTGGAAGGCTGAAGTTGTGTTTAGAGCTTCAGTAGTCGTTGCGTTCATATGTGTAGCTAGGCATAGAGACACTGGTAGCAGCTGAGTAAAGTTTTTTCACGCCTCATTGTGCTCATTCAACTCAGCTGTGCACTTTGATGAGCTCATGCAAACAAGTTATGTAAATGATCATGGCAGACCTCTGGTAATGGTAAGTTTGACTTTGACGGATGAACTCGTTCCCTCCAGGCCATGTACACAAGTCAACCTTCAGCGTCAGCCTCTAAGATCTCTTTGAGGTCAGCTTCCTGTGAACTTTCCGTCTCTCTCCTTTAACCTCCTTGAGAATTTTGTGAATGGTTACCATAAAGGCTTTTTCAGTGTTAAATAGGTGGTTTCAAAAGCCGGCCATACACTACCAGATTCATCCATCCATGCTAAACAGCTAAAAAGCAAATTGGATGAGCAGAAAACTGACCCCTGAACATTGCCTGCATCCATTCAAACGCAGGCACCATTTACGTATTGACTGTCAGAATACGTTGTATAACAGAAGGAGACTTCTAGCATATATATACTGTGTGTGTGTGTGTGTGTATTTTATACAGATCACAAAGTAAGTGATAATCTAGTATGCCTTTAAGGTTAGTGGGTAACTGCATTACTATTGTTGTACATTGTGCACTGTAGTTTAATGCGGTGCAATGCACATGTACACATGTTGTTTGAAAGTTCGTTACCTATGTACAAGTTACAAGGTTACTGTCACACTGGGGCAGGAGGGCGTTAGTGGTAAAGACTGCTAGTTTTAGCGGCACTTTACTGCTATCTAAATGCGTTATGGCACTGCTATGCAGGTGGGAGCGGGGCACTTTTAACCCCTAAGAGAGGGTTAACAAGGGGTTAAAAGCACCACTGCACGGCGCAACCGAGGTGGTGTTCAGCCGCTTTGGAGGCACTGCCCATTGATTACAAAGGAGAGGGGCAGTGGAGGAATGGTGTGTAGACCGCTCAGTACACTGCCTCAAAGATGCTGCTTGCAGAACTTTTTTTCTCGTCCTGCAAGCGCACCGCAGCAGTGTGAAAGCACTTGGGCTTTCACAGTGGGGTGAATGGTGGGGGGGGGGGGGGGGGGGGGGG
>BLSH010118531.1:594503-642367 GCA_018402905.1 Glandirana rugosa
ACCCCGTGTTAAGGAGGGTTACTGCCCCGTGTTAAGGAGGGCTACTGTGGTTACTACCTGGGAGGAATTGTGCCCCATCATTGGGAGGAATTGTGCCCCATCATTGGGAGGAATTGTGCCCCATCATTGGGAGGAATTGTGCCCCATCATTGCTGTGATTGGGAGGAATTGTGCCCCATCGTTGGTGACATTGGGCGGAATTGTGCCCCATCATTGGTGTCAGTGGATTAAATTGTGCCCCAAGGGCCAGATATAAGCAAGCAAAGGGCTGTATATGGCCCCTGGGCCACAGTTTGGAGACCACTGCTTTAGCTTATTAGTTAGGTCTGTGTGTACTTGTGGAAAAAAATATATGAAAGTATGTCAAATTTATATTTAGGCAGGAGGGGAGATTTGTAAATTGTTTGTGATTGTTTACATGTATTAGAGTGGAAAAACAACATTCAGCACTTTTCTGCAATAAATGTTTTGCCTCTTAACTACTTGACCTCCGGAAGGTTTTACCCCCTTCATGACCAGACCATATTATGCTATTCAGCACTGTGCTATTTTAACTGGCAATTGCGTAGTCATGCAGCACTGTACACAAATTAAATTTCTATCATTCTTTCACACAAATAGTGCTTTCTTTTGGTGGTATTTGATCACCGCTGGATTTATTTTTTATTCTATAAAGGAAAAAAAAACAAAATCCCGATATTTTCTACTTTCTGCTATATAACGTATCCAATAAAATCGAATTTCTTCATAAATTTAGGCCAAAATGTATTTATTTTTTCATTCTGTCACCAGTGCAGTACAGCGTCATCCATATGATTGGTGTGGTGGTGATTAGGGATACTGACTGGTGACACATTGTTAATGAAAAAAAAAAACTTTTTTTTATTTGACTTTTTTTCTCTACTTTTATCAGAGTAGTTATTGTCACCATAGTGACACTGTACTACTCTAGAAGGGGATCAGGGATATTTTATTTTTATTTTACACTTTGAGTGCTGTTACAATGATGATCACTGTAACAGCAATGTTCTGAACTGACATGAATGGGTTACAGTCATAACAGCTGTGATTATTAGTGATCTGTGATTGGCTACAGCTAATCATATGGAACCATTACCATGTGATAGCTGTGGGCCAATCACCAGATCACTCTGTTGGAAACACTGCTGTTATGAATGAAATTCATTCATATCAGCTTTGTTGACATTGTGATCATGTTATCTCATATCGACTGGGGATCCACAATCCGCTGTGTCTGATGGACACAGCAATCGCGGGAGCGACGTGCTGTGCACCTCTAATGAGGGACAGGCCGGATGATGTACATCAGTACAAATATAGTTGGGTTGGTGCAGCACTCTAAACAAAGATATATATGTACTAAATTCAAAAATACAGAATGTTAAAAACCAAAATTAAACCTGCTACAGGTGATTGCCCGCTGTTACCGTGTAAAATTGTGAGCTATTACCTTCAGGGCAATGTGTGAAGCAAAACCTAAAAAATATAGCGGAAACCTTGCTGGTGCTATTTGCATACAAATTAGTGGTCATCTATATATGAATCAGTGCAGTGTTTATACACCAACTGCAAATCCATTAATGGAAGGGCTTTATTTGGACTGATTATTATTATTATTTGGACATTGAGAAGTTTTACATAGCATGAGCACTTATAATAAGGACTGGTGGAAGTGGGTTTGTAGCTGGTGTATAAACACTGCACTGATTCATGTATATATTGTCATTTAAAGCTGATATACATTTATGGTTAATGTTGGAATTTGAGTTTTACAAGGTAATAGCTGGTAACATCCGATCAATAAGTATGCAATTAGCACCAACAGCAGATCAATACGCAGATCGATAATTGTATCCAAAGTTTTTTAGGTTTTGCTTCACACATTGTCCTGAAGTTAATAGTTCACAATTTTAAAAGTTAATAGCTGGCAGCCACCTGTAGCAAGTTTAAAGGGGTGGTAAACCCTCGTGGTTTTTCAACATAATGCATTCTATGCATTAAGGTGAAAAACCTTTTGCTGTGCAGCTGCCCCCCTTTACTTGAGACCGGTCATTCCAGCGATGGGGATGAGCACACCTTCTTCTGCCGGTGTCTCGGGTCCTCATTGGATAGATTCTTAGCAGCAGGATCCATTGGCTCCTGCTGCTGTCAATCAAACCCAATGACATGAGAGCCATGGGGCGGGGCCAAGTCAATGGAAGCAACAGCGGAACTCGGGAGAGTGCCCGCATGAGTGCCTCCAGGCAAAGCACTTCTCCAACGGGGCACTCAATGCAGGGAGGAGCGCCACTGGGGGACCCCAGAAGAAGAGGGTTGAGGCTACTCTGTGCAAAACCCTTGCACAGAGGAGGGAAGTATGACATGTTTGTTATTTAACCACTTCTTGCCCGGCCTATAGTAAAATTACGGCCGGGCGGTGGTTCAGTTATCCTGACTGGACGTCATATGACGTCTGTTTGGGTACAGCGTTGCATGACCACGCAATTGTCATTCAAAATGTGACATCGCTGAAAATTGGTCTGGTCGGGAAAGGGGGTAAGTGCCTGGTATTGAAGTGGTTAAAAAAAATGAGGCTTTACAATCACTTTAACTACTTCATTACCATGATATAGCCGAAAGGCGGCTACAGCACGGCTCTCTCGTTCTGAGGGGGCATTCATGGATGTCCTCCCAGAACCACGACCCAACTAACCCCTTGCATGTCTTTAGGTCACAGCTGATCACAAATTGCAGTAAAGGCCCAATCACAGCGGCCTTTTACTATGTGATCAGCTGTGACCAATCACAACTGGTCACATGTAAACAAACTTGCTGGTTATCCGCAGTCCTTTCTTCACACGCTGTGGTTGTGGGAGGAAAGGTGTGCTGATAACTGTGTGCACTGACTCTCAGTGTCATTCAGGGCAGCTTATCAGTGCCCATCAGCGAAGAAGATAAATTACTTATTTGCAAAATGTTATAACAGAAACTAAGAAAAACAGGGGGGGGGGGGTCAACATTTTTGATCTTTTTTTCGTTTAGCAAAAAAATAAAAAAAGCAGTGGTGATTAAATACCACGTAAAGATAGCTCTAGCTGTTTAAAAAAATAATAATAATAATAATGTTGTTTAGGTACAGTGTAGCATGACTAAATGATTGTCATTCAAAATGTGAGAGCGCTGAAAGCTGAAAATTTGGCCTGGGCAGGAAGGCAGTGAAAGTGCCCAGTAGGCAAGTGCTTAATCTCGGCTGAGTTGGTACAACTGATGCATGCCCATTCACGTTATATGGGCTGTCTGCAGCTCAGCAATAGAACAACAAAAAATTGAACAAACTTCTCTGCACTCTGCATGGTGCGAAGTGCCCATGTAAATGAGCCCTTGAAATGTATGTACACTCTAACAGTTTTTATTTGGTCTGTTTAATATAGCAATAAAAACAATATTATATGTTCTCTAACTGCAAAAATACTTGTAGATCCTGCCAGAAACCCAGTAAGCTAATAACCCTCCTGTGTTTGCTGCCTGGTGCTGAATGTGATCAGTTAGCATTATTCCCTCCTATCTCTGGTCTATGTTATGGAGATGAGCATATGGAAAGGTTTTCTGTAGTACTGTGCTTGGGTGAACGTCAGGACCTAAGTTACTGGCAGGATAATGTTGAACTAAAGCCCCATACACACAAGCAGAATGTCAGGAGATACAAAAGATACCGGCCAACATTTTGCCTATGTTTATGTCTGATGTGCATGCTGGAAAACCAGCAACCAACCAACTCCCATCAGCGCACTCAGCCAATGGCAGAGAGCACCGGTTGGAGTGTTATGGCAGGGGGCGCCCCCTCCCCCTGTCATATCACAACAGCTCAGCGGGGGAGACTAATGGCCTGTACACACTATCCGAAAATCGGACGAAAAATCCCGCTTTCAAAGCGATCGTACCATAATCGGATCTTTAGTACAGAGCTTTCTGGAGCCGATCATGACAGTTCATCCGATCAGACAAACGCAAAAATTTTCTTGTATGATACCAGATCATACAATTTTCGTTTAATCAGTACAGTTGTCGTCCAAAAATATGATACAAATACACTACAACACATGACATCACTTCCCATTTTTTATTCCGTCGTACGAGAATTTTCATGACTACTCAGATCGACAATTCGATCTGAGATTAGCATGCAAAAAAAAAGAACGGACGATCTGTCGTGGGATTTTCGGAACGTGTGTGTGGGGCTTGCATGGTAATACAGTGCCTCCCGACCAGAGCTGTCAGTTTTTTGGGGTTGCACAAAAAAAAAAAAAAATGCACTGGGCTTAACTAGATACATTTTTTATTTATTTATTTAATTATTTTTTAACCAGATTCTTTTATTTTTTTATTTATTTGTTTGTTTTTTAACTAGATACATTTTTTATTTATTTGTTTTTTAACTAGATGCATTTTAACAAGGTACACTGCCCATTTACCATTTGTGATTGCCTAATGTATTCCAAAAAGAGACCCTTTCTGTGAAATACTGCTAATACCTTTCCCCAGTGTGTGTATAGAGACGTGTTCCTGCACAGAATACTTATGTAACATTATCAGCTGTGAGCTAGCACAATAGACAATGCATTTTTATTTTGTGGTTTCTCAGCTGGGTGACTCCTGTCTCACCAATATCATTTTCATATTTTACTATGTTCTAGACTGCTTAAATAAATGATATATTTTTAGATTGTGTGGAACTACTAGTGCCAGCATAGCCTCAGACATTTGAGAATTATGGGTGAATTGCAGAAGGTCTAGATTTGCTCCTGACATTGTTATTTGTGGGGAGGTTCTGGAATCAGAAGGGTTAAAGAATAGGGAGGACTGGCCAAAGCAGTGACTTTGTTTCCGTAGGAAGGGCCCGGTCATGTGACTTCTTCTATCCAGCTTCCCCCACCACAGGGGCAGGAAATTTTTAGGGTGGACTCCGGAGAGGTAGAAGTTCCAAAAAGCAGGCTCTCTATGAAAAGAATGGATCTTCGGAACATCTTCAGACACTGGTTCAGTAAGTGTGTCCTGCATGGTTCTCAGTTGTCGTCTCCTTCCCTCTGCTAGGACAATGCTTCTTTTTAATCACTGCTTGCCCAGTGCATTGTGCTGGGAACAGTCCCTCCTCTTTCTTCAGTGCTTTGCACAGGATATCACTCTCTGGGTGGCGTGCTCCAGTGCAGGTGAACTTTCATTCCTGCTAGGAAGGGCTCTGCCTTTCTTTACTTCTTCTCTACCTGTTCAGGAGTACTGAGGGTGGAGTGTGAACATCTTGTAGCTGGGAAGCGTTTAATTATTTAACATGTCTCTATGTGTTTGTAGAGGTGATGAGTTTCTTACTCCATTGCCAGATCACTTTGTATTTCCCTAAAAGCTACAGAAACTGGTCTAAGACTTGTATAAAGAGATCAGGGTGGATTTGATTTAAATCAAGTCAATTTAAACCAGGATTTCAATCACTAGTAAAACGGCTCGATTTAAATCCTATTTTATAAAGAGCAGCTGTCATCTCTGTCCTGGAGCGTCTCCTCCTCTGACCCCCTGTTGATTCACCGACAGCCCCATTCACTTTAATGGGACAGCTGGGGATGCGGCAGGGACACAACAAGGTAAGGGACGTGGCGGCAGTAGGTGAGTGGATGCCCACTAACAGGCACTGCCATGATGGATCTGAAATGATAGGTGCTCTTTAAATGTAAGGACTTATTCTTACTGGTAGTTAGAATCTTTACTATTTGCAAACAAAATAAAGGTTTCCTATTTAGAATAATAAGCTGTCAGGTTAGTAAAACAGCGATATCAGAACCCATTCAATCACACAGTTTGTAGTGTACATAGATTTGCAAAACAATGGGATAAAGGAATATTCCTGAACGTTGTTTTATCTCATGGTTACTGTGAAATTGTGTGAAGGCATCAATGCAGTGCATGTTATCTCAGCTTGCAGTACTTGGATTAATTGAATGAGTTTACCAAAAATGTAAATATTGCAGAATATACAGCCTCATGCTACATGACTAAGCTCCATTTCATGCTGCATAAACTAAATTATTATTGTATCTTGAATAGAAAATAATCTTTAGATAGATTTTTACTCCAAACGCATTTCATTAAAATAAATTTGATAAAAAAAAAAAAAAAACAGATTCTCTTTTTATTTTTTTATTTTTTTTAAATCACCCTGAAAGCGATCCATGCCCACATAAATACAAGCCTTGGCAGGCTAATTTCATAAATTTAATGTTAGGGCCCATTTAAACAAATGTGTTGTGGTAATTAGCAGCAGTGCATGTTGCATGCGTTGCGGTGGCATTTATTATTAATGGCACTTAACGCACCATCGTGTTTTTCAGTGCCTTGTGTTACAAATTTTGTGACTTGTATTTTGAGAAGTCCTGGTGTGTTGGCAGCCCATCATTTTCAAGGTAAAGTGGTAAATGAGTGTATAGTCCTTTGAAGTGTCCCTGTTGCTACAGAGCAAGAGGTCTGTGGTGGCAAAGTTTAATTTCCTGCAACACATGGTAATGCAGGGGTATATGCGCATTGTGGTACCATATATCTTTCCATATCTGTAGCATGTTCCATTGTCAAAAGTAGTGCATGTGTTCACATGTGTGTGTTACTTTTGCTAATCCAGCCTAACTCACGGCACCCAGCATGCTTCCCTGTCTCGTCATATTACAGTAATCTGTGATTGCGGTGTAATACTGCTCCTTGTACAATCATTGAATAAGTCTTTAGGGTTGAGGCCAATTTTTTGTGGTGTTCACATCACTAATATGCGTACAGCCTAGATGTTTGTGGGCATGCTTATGCACTGAGTGGGCTGTTTTTTGAACCATCTGTGTCCTATTGGGGAGATTTCCCTTCATTTCCTGACCCAGAAAAACACAACAGAAAACGGGGGAAAAAACTCCCTTTTTAAGACAGATGTTGTTCACAGTTGCCCTCATTGAAAAAAAATTCCCTGATTTTGTTCAGGTGACACCTGTATAATTTTAGATATCTTGGAATTCTTTCTAGTTATTCCAGGGAAGGGCGAATCCCCTGATGGGAGTTATAACCTTTCCTTCTATCTAAGGGCTTGTACGTTTTTTTCAGTCCGGAGCTGCACGCTGGCAGCCTGTGTTCAGAGACGTGGTGACTGTATAGACTCACTGGCACATCTGAGTTTGACAGGCCCATTCTCTTTGGCAAGTGTCCACACTGAAAGCCGCTTTCCATGAGGGCAACGGTGTGGTATCACGCCTGAGATGCCTTGTCTGCGTCTATTGACACAGAACGTGTGGCTCAGCCCTGCTCCCCGCTCACTCCTCCCAACATTTCATTGACCAGAAGGGGAGCTATTGGCTTCCGCTGCTATCCGTGTACCCAATGAGGAGGGAGACAGTGATGAGAGCCGCTGCTCTCGTGCATTATGCTGGATCGGATTGGGCTCGGTTAAGAAAAAAAGGGGGTGCTGGGGGGATCATGGAGCACAGAAGGGTAAAATGGTTGTAAACCTCCGTCATGGAATCTGAACAAAGCGCATATATCTGCAGTGTTTACTTGGGGCGGGTGGGGGAAGCTCAGAACAGAGCTTGTCTATTCGCTGCACTGTTCTACTGTGTGAAGGGGGTGTGTTCTTTTTCTCCAATCAGCTCTCACACACTGTAACTGCAGCCTCTCTGCCCCCTCCTCTGTGCTCTGGACAGATGAATTTTTAACAGGATCTGCCCTTTTGAAATGGTGTAGAGAAGAAAAGACTGCAGATAAACTAGTAAAACCTTTGTAGGAGGATCTGCTTGATCTCGGTGTATCATCGGAGGCTGTTCACTTCACTGGGTATATGTGAGGGCTTACAACCTCTTTAAGGCTTTAGAACCTTAAAGTGTTCCTAAACCCAGGACCCTGCATTCCCTTTATCTGGTTGCTCACAGTACACTGAACATGGAAATGCAATAATGCTAAATACCCTTTCTCATCAGCAGTATATAGTAGTCTTGTGACTTCTATCTGTGCCTGGTTAAAACTTGTAGCAGGAGTTTCAATACTGCACTGGCTGTCCTATCAGATTCCAGGTCACCTGACTCAGTCTGAATAGTGCTGATTGGCCCTGTGCTGATCACATGCTCTCCCCCAAGAAAAAAAAAATCTATAGCAATACCCACTAAACTGAGCATGTGCAGCCTGGTTCCAGTAACTGTCTTATCCTGACATGTTTTGGAGACAGTGGAAAAAGGAGGATCTGTGCATACAGGATCAAAGAGCATTTTTACACAATGCAGAGAATTAACCCCTTAGGTTCTACAGTGAGTGTAACAAGTAATTTATGCTGCATATGCAGACAGATCTAACTGCTGCCACTTTAAGCAGGATCTTGCTGCCGGTAAAAGCCTATTTAAGGACTGGCGCTCCATGCGCATGAGGCCTTAGACTGTTACTATTAGCCAATCACATCCTCTTGATGGAGTATGAGAATACTGATAGAACTACTTGTTTGCTTTTGAATATAAGGCCCATATTTTGGCGCCTGGAGCTGGCAGCGCTTAGCTTACAAAGGCCTCATTCACACTTGTGTACTGTGCTCAAATGCGAAATGCTGTGACTGGAGATCATTCATTGCCCATCCCAAAGGAAATGTAGATCAAAAAATGCCTCCTTGCCACCCTGCATTTTTTGACCCAATGTACTACACTGTACTCCCGTGCAAAGGGTCATTTTTGCATCAGTTCTGTATGGATGTACGCTTGGAGATCCATGGAGTAGTCTGTCTGTCACTGACTTCACCAGGCTTCCTGCACACAATGGCACGAAATGCCCATGCTTCCTGTGCAGGTAAAGACAGCCCTTTGGGTGTAGAGAACAGTATGCCCGTGTAAAAAGTCCTAAGGGAACTGTTAAATTGACCTTAAAATGAGGAGGGAAGGGGAGAGGTCTGGGAGCACACAGAGGTCTTAACACTGACGCTGAAAAAACAGTAAGAAATTATGTACTAAAATATGGATTACAGGACTATTATGTAGTATATACATCATATTACCGGAAGTACGGGGCGCTTGCATTTACACACACAAAAACTTTAATGACATCCCAGTCTTAAGCTGGATGCACACTATCCAATTTTCTGCAGATTTTTTCCTGCAGATTTACCAAAACCATATAATAGGAGGTCAAACCTTAGGAGTTTCAATTTGTATGCAGTAAGGCAGGCCCTTGCACTACATGGTTTTGGTAAATCTGAAGGAAACCTGACAACAAAAGTTACATAGTGTGTATGGGGTTTTAGTTCGTGGGATTCAATATTGAGTTGGCCCACCCTTTGCAGCTATAACAGCTTCAACTCTTCTGGGAAGGTTGTCCACAAGGTTTAGGAGTGTCTATGGGAATGTTTGACCATTCTTCCAGAAGCGCATTTGTGAGCTCAGACACTGATGTTGGACAAGGCCTGACTTGCATTCTCCGCTCATCCCAAATTCGTTCTATCGGGTTGAGGTCAGGACTCTGTGCAGGTCAGTCAAGTTCCTCCATCCTAAACTCGCTCCATGTCTTTATGGAATTTGCTTTGTGCACTGGTCCAAGTCATTTGGTGGAGGGGGGATTATGGTGTGGGGTTGTTTTTCAGGGGTTGGGCTTTGAACCTTGCTTCCCATGAAGGGAACTCCTAAAGTGGTTGTAAACCCTCAAGGTTTTTCACCTTAATGCATTAAGGTGAGAAACCTTTTCACCTGCAGCAGCCCCCCTTTACTTACCTGAGCCCAAAACGAACCCGTGGCGGGGACTAGCCTTGCAGCTCACCCGAGCTGTTCCGGTCCTCATTGGCTGGATTGATAACTGGGGAGCCATTGGCTCCCGCTGCTGTCAATCAAGTCCAGTGACCCGGGGGGATGGGGCAGAGTCCTACTGCTTGTGTGAATACACACAACAGCAGGACTCGGGAGCGCGCCTGCACGGGTGACCCCAGGGAAGTGTGGTGGTCACTCGAGAAGAGGAGGAGCCTGGAGCACCTCTGGAGGACCCCAGAAGACGGGGTTAGGGGCCACTCTGTGCAAAACCGCTGCACAGAGGAGGTGAGCATGACATGTTTGTTATTTAAAAAAAAATAAAATGTGAGCCTTTAGTATCATTTGAAGGTATCCGCATAGCAAGACATTTTGGACAATTTCATGCTGTCAACTTTGTGGGAACAGTTTGGGGATGGCCCCTTCCTGTTCCAACATGACTGCGTACCAGTGCACAAACCAAGGGCCATAACCTGACCGCAACCCGATAAAACACCTTTGGGATGAATTTGAGCGTAGACTGTGAGCCTGGCCTTCTCGTCCACATCAGTGCCTGACCTCACAAATGCGCTTCTGGAAGAATGGTCAAACATTCCCATAGACACTCCTAAACCATGTGGACTGCCTTCAACTCAATATTGAACCCTACGGACTAAGACAGGGATGCCATACAGTTCATGTGCATGTAAAGGCAAGGGATTACTTTTGGTAATCTAGTGTTATGTGTGGAAGAGACTCCCTCCAGAGGTGGTTTTGGCCAGCACGGTTGATTGCTTTAAAAAAGGCCTGGATTCTTTCCTTAATGTAAATAATATAACTGGGTACTAACATTTTTAGGTAAAGTTGATCCAGGGTGAATCCGATTGCCTCTCGGGGAATCAGGAAGGAATTGTTTCCCCCGTTATAGCAAATTGGATCCATGCTTTGCTGGGGTTTTTTGCCTTCCTCTGGAGCAACTGTGGGAGAAGGATTGTATATGGGATTATTTGGTTATATATCGTGTTTTTTTTTGTTTTTTTTTTTTTAACTAGATGGACTTGTGTCTTTTTTCAACCTGACTAACTATGTAACTATGTGTGGATTATTTTTGGAGAGTAAGAATGTAGTTTACTTTATGAAGTGTAGAGTATATTGGAGAGTAAGACTGTTGTCCTTGGAATACTGGCTGTATGCAGGGTACTGCTATGACTACTTGTGCCAGCTCCGTGTGACATTTAGTTTTGGCACTACAAATATCATTCTGATTTCTGTGAAGATGGGAACAAATGGTCTTTCCCAGTGGTTAGGACGGATACTAGAGACTGCTGAGCCTTCATTCATTCATGCTTCTGTGGGAGCAGGCTGCAGAGGACAAGCAGGGTGAGGAGGAGAGGAATGGTCACGAGGATGAAACACAAGAAAGTGGAAGTTTGCAAAGAGAGAAGTGTGAAGCCATGTCTGCACATGCCTTTCCATTGTGAAATGTACCATTGAAATATAGTCATGCACCGAAACGCAGAATGAAAAGTGTATTTGTAGAATTTTTTGATTGCACTGTAGTTTTCATGTGCTAGAAGTACAGTTGGCCCTTTGGGTTGTCAAACGGTATTGAAGCAATCTTTGAGATGATTCCATGTGATTAGTCAAGACTTGGTAGGCTGTATGCTAATGTAGCTGGGGTTAAGGCTGTGTCTAATCATATCCGTTAAACGCAGACTCCAGGCACTAGGAACAAAGCTGGGTCACAAGGCTCCAGTAGATTTTTGGCAACCAGTTGTGGACCGGAAATGGATGTGAAGTCAAAACTCCAAGCAGGATTAAGAGGCACAGAGAAGGGGTTAAGCAAGTTTTTGTGTCTGCCTCTTTAGGATTAAGGGCTTTCTCCGCTTCATCCCTTTCATGATAATACATGCTGCAGTGAGGAAGTTTTAACCAGATTAGTAATTTGTAACATATGGCTTTTCTCCAGCGGAGGAGTCACAAAACACTACCTCATTCTGAGCGCGGTTTCCTCGCTCAACTGTGGTGTGTGCTATACCAACAAGTCACTTCTGTGATCTGCGTAGCTTTTGTGAGACTTTCATATCCTGGGCTGATTTAGAACTGATCTGATGACTGAGCCAAGTAATTCCCTTTTTTGCATGAGTTTGAAATAACTGAATTTTGTTGTGTTTGCTTTATGCTCGCACCTTACCTTACCTAGCTATTAGAAACAGGATGGCCATCAACTTATCAGGTTACTATCTAAGCTTAAAGAAGTGTTTTTTATCTTAATACATTCTATGCATTAAGATAAAAAAACATTCTGTGTGTATCAGCCTCCCCAGCGCCCCCCTAATCACTTACCTGAGCCCATTCTCTCTCCAGCGATGTCCACGATCCCCTCAGCCATCCAGTACACTCCTCCTGATTGGCTGAGACCGCTGCGGTGCGATTGGCTCCCGCGGCTGTCAGTCAAAGTTTGTCAGCCAATCAGGGGAGAAAGGGGACGGGGCTCCATGTCTGAATGGATACACGGAGCTCTTACTCGGCTTGGGTGCCCCCATAGAGAGCTGCTGGCTGAGGGGCGCTCGATAGGAGGGAAGGGCCAGGAGAACAGAGGAGGGACCCGAGAAGAGGAGGATCCGGGCTGCTCTGTGCAAATCCAACTTCACAGAGAAGGTAAGGATAACATGTTGTTTAAAAAAAAAAGCAAGCCTTTACAATCGCTTTAAAGGGATTGTAAAGTCTTATTGTTAATTTAAAAAAAAAAAAAACAAACATTGGATTTGCACAGAGCAGCCCAGATCCTCCTCTTCTCGGGTCCCACTATGGCTCTCCTGGCCCCTCCCTTTTGTTGGGTACCCTCACAGCAAGCAGCTTGCTATCAGGGCACCCAAGATGAGTCATAGTTCCGTGTGTCCATTCAGACACAAAGCTCCGGCCCCACCCCCTTTATATTCTTATTGGCTGACTGACTTTGACAGCAGCAGGAGCCAATGGCGCCGTGCTGCTGTCTCGGCCAATGAGGAGGGGTATCCTGGACGAGACATTCCTACAACATCGCTGGAGCTAGAGGGACCTCAGGTAAGTATTAAGGAGTGTTGTGGCACACAGAAGGCTTTTTATCTTAATGCATAGAATGCATTAACCACTTCCGGACCGCCCGCCGTCGTTATACGTCAGTACTTTGACATTAAATACCAGATAGCTGCCATAACCCCGGTATTTTCTTAAACAGCGGGCGGTCCGCTTTGGGATAAAAATGGTCTCCGTGGCGGATTCGCCATAAGATCACTTTTGGTGGAGGTAGATGTGCCTGCCGCGTCTCCGCCGCTTACCGGAGCCCTCGGTAGCAGCACAGACGATCCAATGCTGTCCCGAGAGGCAGGAAGTATAGTGAGGGAATGATGGCCCCCACTCGACTCCATACTATTGGATTACAGAAGCGACGGCAAACGTTACTTCCGCCCAACGGTCTTAAAGGGACAATTTTTTTTTTATTTTAATTGCATTTAAGTGTAAATGTGAGATCTAAGGTCTTTTTGACCCCAAAACTAATGTTAAAGAGGATCTGTCATGCTTTTTTCTATTACAAGGGATGTTTACATTTCTTGTAATAGGAATAAAAGTGATTAAAAAAATGTTTAAAGGGACAGTGTGAAAATAAAAGGCAAAATAAATAAGAAAAAAAAAAAAGTAAAGCGCCCCGTCCCTCCGAGCTCGCATGCAGAAGCAAACCCATATGCAAGTCGCGCCCGATATGTAAACGGTGTTCAAACCACACGTGAGGTATCGCCGTGATCGTTAGAGTGAGAGCAATAATTCTAGCACTAGACCTCCTCTGTAACTCAAATCTGGTAGACCTGTAGATATTTTTAATCGTCGCCTATGGAGATTAAGTGTCAAAGATTGTCGCCATGCCACGAATTAAGCTATTTTGAAGCATGGCATGTTTGGTATCCATTTAAGCTGCGTAATATTACCTTTCACAAAATTTAAAAAAATAGGGCTAACTTTACTGTTTTCTTATTTTATTAATTCAAAAAAGTGTAGTTTTGCCAAAAAAAAAAAAAAAATGCTTTTTTAAGACCACTGAGCAAATACGGTGTGACATAAAGTATTGCAACAGCCATCATTTTGTTCTCTAGGGTGTCTGAAATGTATATAATGTTTGGGGGTTCTAAGTAATTTTCTAGAAAAACACCTCATTTTAACTTGTAAACACCGAGTGTAAAAAAAAAAAAAAAAAGGCCTGGTCCTTAACCACTTGCAGACCGGCGTCTGGCGGCGACGAAGTGGCTCGATATTGCAAACCATGACTGCGGCTGCGATATCCCGCACTGTGAGCACGGAGGCGCGCTCACTGTGTTCAGGGGGGGCAGGGAGCGGGTAGGGCGGACTCGATCGCCGCCGGCTACCCGCGATGGCCCCCCCCCCCCCCCCGCAGTGATAGAACGGAGGTCCGTGTAAGTAAACACGGATCTCCGTTCTCATAGAGGGGGAAGGGCTGTGATCACAGGCATCAAGTATATGGAAGCCGTGATCACTCCCTTCCCCCAGCCAGCCCAGCCCACATACAGTTAGAACACGCCCAGGGAACACAGTTAACCCTTAGAGCGCCCCCTCCAGGTTAACCCCTTTACTGCCAATGGCATTTGCACAGTAAGCAGTGCATTTGTATAGCACTGATCGCTGTATAATTGCCAATGGTCCCAAAAAAGTGTCAGAATGGTCCAACATGTCCGCTGCAATATCGCAGTACTGCTAAAAATCGCAGATCGCCACCATTACTAGTAAAAAATTTAAAAAAAAAAAAACCCAGAAATGAATTCTCATCATCCGTAAACACGGCAACTTTTGCGCAAACCAGTCAATATAAATCGTCCGAAACTGATGAAAAAATGTTTTTTTATTTTTTTTGGATTTGTATTTTAGCAAAAAGTAAGAAATTTGTTTTTTGTTTTTTTTTTTTTTTTTTTTTGCAAAATTGTCGCTCTTTTGTTTATAGCGAGGATCAGAAATGACGCAGAGGTGAGCAAATACACCAAAAGAAAGCTCTATTTGTGGGGAAAAAAGGACGCAAATTTAGTTTGGGTACAACGTCGCATGCCCGCGCAGTTGTCAGTTAAAGCGACGCACTGCCGAATCGCAAAAAGTGCTCTGGTCCTAAAGTGGGAAATCCTTCCGGAGCTGAAGTGGTTAAAGTGGTTGTCAACTTGTGACAACCACTTTAATCTACAGGTAAGCCTATGATAAGGCTTACCTGTAGGTGCCCTGCATATCTCCTAAACCTGTACGGTTCAGGAGATATGCACTGTTGTAGCTGTGCCGACGTCACGTTGGCACATGCGCAGTGAAGAAACGGCCTCCGTGCCGTTCCTCCACTGCGACCATGCCATGACTGGTGGCTCATGCGCGGGAGTGACGTCACGCGACTCCGGCCAGTCACAGTGCCGGAGTCGTGGCCCCGGAAGGAAGAGGGGCCGAAGATGGACGCGATGCATAGTAGCCCATTATGATTCTACTTTACAGGGGATTGTAGAGGAAATTAACCCCATCTGGGTTTACTTCCTCTTTAAGTGGTTAAGGTACAACTAAAGGCAACATACATATTTTAGTAAATCCTCATATAAATACATGAAAGTTACACATGGTAATAAACATAATAACTGAAATTATTATTTTCCTACCATGTAGCTACAAGTGTGATCTGTAATTTCCTATTCTTTTCTTCTTTGCTGTACACTGCTAGAGATGATGGGAGGAGTTCAGCAGAGCAGAGGTCAGATGTCTCTTTTCTTTTCAGTGTAGTGACTTGTCTCTCCAACAGTCCTCCAGCTTTCTATGATGCTCAGTCTATTTTACATAACACACACCCATCTGCCAATCAATAGCTGGGTGTGTGCTATGTAAGAGTACAAATCATTACAGGTTCATTTCCACACAGATCAATCTATTAATCTGTGTGCTTCTCTCTGCCTGCTCTCTCCTGGTAATTTGTAATCTGGCAGAACAAAATCCAACCTAGCAGCTGGATGTATAGACAGGACGGGCAAAGGTGGGGCATAGGTGGGAGTGGGCGGGGCTTCACAGACCGATTGTGGGCAGAGCCTGATTGGGACTTGTATGTAGAATGAATGGCTGAGATTTCCATGGATATAGGAGCCCCTCCCCTAGTGATGTCAGGATGTTTCTGCAGAGAGAGACGCAAATGGGGACAACATGTGTGCTGTTCAACACAGGCAATTCGAAAACCAGGAAATAAAGTTGTCGCCTCACTAAAGGAAGTGCACATGGCAGCAGGAGACAAATTCGAGATCTCAATATCCTTACTGCTTTTTGCAAAACAATCAGTAAAATGTTTAACAGACTGTATAGGTGCATAACATTTTGATTTCTACATTAAGATGAGCTTTTTTTGCCTTTACAACCGCTTAAAGCCTGTTCACAGCACCTACTAAACACTATTCTATCTACCCTGTAAAAGGGAGAGGTGTATACTTACCTACCATCCGGACCGCTTTGCTCTCAGAATAGGTAAGTATACACTGCCTCCTTTCACAGGGTAGATAGAATAGGGTTTAGAAGGGGGTGGGAACAGATTTAAGCTTGGTTATGAATCAGCTGGTTTTCCACTTTAAACAGGAACTGAATTCGGAACAATGTGCCCAATAAAAGGCACGCCTTGTCCTCAGCATATCCTTTGGTCATTCCACATTACTGATTTACCCGTAGGTGTTTTGCACCGTGGCAGTGTGGATGAGGACATATTGGTAGAAGTGGGACTTTGCTTCTTCATGTCAGAGCTGCCCCCTGATGACTGCTAGTCTGGTAATTAGTGAGGGAACATTCGAGAAATGGCAGCAGAGGCGCAGAAAGCACAGATTTACAAAATGGATAAAGCAGGCAGATCCTTGAACTGTAGTTACCCTGGTACAGCTTTCTCTCCAGCAAGGAAAATGGTGGTCAGCACAGTAATGACATCACCAAATCTGTCTAGCAGGCAGAAACAGCAGAGCTTAGATGGCTTCGCACTGCAAGGCTCGAAGAACAGGAGTGCCTACAGGAAATTCAATACTATTTTTCAGGTGGAATTCCAGAAAAGAAGGTAAATGTTGCAGGGAACTGTTTGGATGCAATTAGCATTTCTAGATGTTCCCTAGAAGATGGCATATCTTCACTTTTTGAGTATGGGTCCACTTAAAGTAGTATCTTCTGTTATCGCAATCAATTGTGGCATGAACATAAACACAACACCAGTTGCACAGAATAAGTTGGGTACAAGTAACCAGCAATGGGTTATCTAGGTGACAGGAAACATCTGTATGTCTCAGGAAAGGAGTTACAATGTGGGATCACTCAGCTGGGACAGCCATTCCCCTCCTCCCCTCTGTTGAGAATGGTCTCCATTATGACATAATAGATTTCCTCACGATGATCTGAGCATCAATTTACAGAGTGTAGACAGAAGCTCAGTTTGTTTTCTAGCCTTCAAAATGATTTCATTTATAGACTATAAATAATGTATTTACAGTATAGCAGAAAGTCTGATATAATCACTATAATAAGTGTCACAATGTAGCATTTTTTAAGCTCGTTTAAACATTTTTTTTTTTGGGTTTCATTTTGTGTTTGTGCTTGACTCTTTCTAATAGTTAAGTCAGCTCTTTGCATTCCTTTTATCCATTTGGTCGTCTGAATATACTTCAACCTCAGAGGAGTGTAGTCTAAGCATACAGTTTTTTGTGTTTAGAGCAGTCTGTAAAGCAAATATAAAAACCATTGCAAAATTCAGCCATATATTACATGTTATGCATATAACAATAATAATGTATTCCGGGAAAGACAGATAGACCTGCTATTGCCGACATTGCCTTCTGAAGTACTAGCTTCCCGGCAGACATGATGGCTCAATGACTTCAATACTTTGGGTTAAGTATGTAGACCAGGAGTTCTCTCCATGTTGACATGGAGTTCCTCCTGAAAATGCTAGCTGTCTTGCGGGTCCAGTGGCTTTATTACATCCCAAGTTGCTGTTTTGGAGCAAATAAGCAAATCCGCGTGCTTCAAAATGAACAGTTGCAGCTTGCACTTCAGGATTTCTGGACATCTGGTAAAAGTGACATTCTGGCCAATCCAATTGTCATGGAGCCCCTAGCCTAGAGGTAGGCGATTTTTGCCATTTTTTAAATTAATCGGCATTGGTGAGCAGGGAAAATATCCCCGTTCAGTGCGGAACACATCTCCGTGTTAGATGCTTTCCCATTGAACTTAATAGGCTGGTAATTCACACCGCATTGCACAGAAAACCCACACGTTTGCACATACAGTGGGGCAAAAAAGTATTAAGCCAGCCACCAATTGTGCAAGTTCTCCCACTTAAAAAGATGAGAGAGGTCTGTAATTTTCATCATAGGTACACTTCAACTATGAGAGACACTGAAAATCACATTGTCTGATTTTTAAAGAATTTATTTGCAAATTATGGTGGAAAATAAGTATTTGGTCAATAACAAAAGTTCATCTCGATACTTTGTTATATAACCTTTGTTGGCAATGACAGAGGTCAAACATTTTCTGTAAGTCTCCACAAGGTTTTTACACACTGTTGCTGGTAGTTTGGCACATTCCTCCATGCAGATCTCCTCTAGAGCAGTGATGTTTTGGGGCTGTCGCTGGGCAACACGGATTTTCAACTCCCTCCAAAGATTTTCTATGGGGTTGAGATCTGGAGACTGGCTAGGCCACTCCACGACCTTGAAATGCTTCTTACAAAGCCACTCCTTCGTTGCCTGGGCGGTGTGTTTGGGATCATTGTCATGCTGAAAGACCTAGCTACATTTCATCTTCAATGCCCTTGCTGATGGAAGGAGGTTTTTACTCAAAATCACACGATATATGGCCCTATTCATCCTTTACACGGATCAGTCGTCTTGGTCCCTTTACGGAAAAACAGCCCCAAAGCATGATGTTTCCACCCCCATGCTTCACAGTAGGTATGGTGTTCTTTGGATGCAACTCAGCATTCTTTCTCCTCCAAATACGACAAGTTGAGTTTTTACCAAAAAGTTCTATTTTGGTTTCATCTGACCATATGACATTCTCCCAATCCTTTTCTGGATCACCCAAATGCTCTCTAGCAAACTTCAGGTGGGCCCGGACATGTACTGGCTTAAGCAGGGGGACACATCTGGCACTGCAGGATTTGAGTCCCTGGCGGCATAGTGTTTTACTGATGGTCGCCTTTGTTACTTTGGTCCCAGCTCTCTGCAGGTCATTCACTAGGCCCCCGTGTGGTTCTGGGATTTTTGCTCACCGTTCTTGTGATCATTTTGACCCCACGGGGTGAGATCTTGCGTGTAGCCCCAGATCGAGGGAGATTATCAGTGGTTTGTATGTCTTCCATTTTCTAATAATTGCTCCCACGGTTGATTTCTTCACACCAAGCTGCTTACCTATTGCAGATTCAGTCTTCCCAGCCTGGTCCAGGTCTACAATTTTGTTTCTGGTGTCCTTTGACAGCTCTTTGGTCTTGGCCATAGTGGAGTTTGGAGTCTGAGTGTTTGAGGTTGTGGACAGGTGTCTTCTATACTGATAAAGAGTTCAAACAGGTGCCATTAATACAGGTAACGAGTGGAGGACAGAGGAGCCTCTTGAAGAAGTTACAGGTCTGTGAGAGCCAGAAATCTTGCTTTTTTTGTAGGAGACCAAATACTTATTTTCCACCATAATTTGCAAATAAATTCTTTAAAAATCAGACAATGTGACTCATTCTGTCTCTCATAGTTGAAGTGTACCTATGATGAAAATTACAGGCCTCTCTCATCTGTTTAAGTGGGAGAACTTGCACAATTGGGGGCTGGCTAAATACTTTTTGCCCCACTGTAGGTGTGAATGCACCGCACCTACGTGAACTTGACACCTTGAAAATAATGTGTTTTGAAGTGTCATGCAAATTTGATGCGGTGTAAGCCGCATCCAATTCGCATAGGTGTGAACCCAGCCTTAATCTTTTATAACATTTGTTGCTTACAAGTAAAAATCTGTATTTTCTGCTAGAAAATCACTTGGAACCCCCAAACATTATATATATAATTTTTTTTTTTTTTTTTTTTTTTTTTTTTTTTTTTTAGCAGAGACTCTAGAGCATGGGTGCTCAACCTGTGGCCCTCCAGCTGTTGCAGAACTACAAGTCCCATGAGGTATTGCAAGGCTAACAGTCATAAGCATGACTCCTAAAGGCAGAGGCATGATGGCACTTGTAGTTCTGCAACAGCTGGAGGGCCACAGGTTGAGCACCCATACTCTAGAGAATAAAATGGCAGTTGTTGCAATATTTTATGTCACGCTGTGTTTGCGCAGCAGTCTTTCAAACGCTTTTTTTATTTTTGAAAAAATACACTTTAGTTCACACTGCTGCGGTGCAAATTTTCTGTGAATTTAATACGATTGCGATGTGAGTTTTTTCAGTTCAGACACAAGTGCGATTTCTACATGTGTTGGTGCGAATCTACTGTGGAGCTGGAGGGGGAAGCAATGGCAGTGATGTGAATGGGAGATTGCGTTTTCAATCCGTGTTCTATTGTAGTCTATGGAGCTGAATTTGCAACGCACATCATCGCACGCGGATCAAACTCGCACAGGACCCTTTTTCACGGATTGGATTCACAACACATCAATGTGAACTGCCCTGATTGAACCCTATGTTATTGGAGATGACTTGCAAATTTAATCTATCGCAACGGCTTAAATTCGCAGTAGAGTTCGCAGCAGTGTGATCCCAGCCTTAATGAATTAACCACTTCCTTACTGGGCACTTAAACCCCCCTCCTGCCCAGACCAATTTTCAGTTTTCAGCGCTGTCGCATTTTGAATGACAATTGCGCGGTCGTGCAACGTTGTACCCAAATAAAATTTGCGTCCTTTTTTCCCCACAAATAGAGCTTTCTTTTGGTGGTATTTGATCCCCTCTGCGTCATTTCTGATCGCCGCTATAAACAAAAAAAAAAGAGCTACAATTTTGCAAAAAAGAACAATATTTTTTACTTTTTGCTAAAATACAAATCCATAAAAAAAAATTATTCATCAGTTTAGGCCGATATATATTCTTCTACATATTTTTGGTAAAAAAATTCGCAATCGGCATATATTGATTGGTTTGCGCAAAAGTTATCGCATCTACAAACTATGGGAATTGATTTATGGCGTTTTTATTATTTTATTTTTTTTTACTAGTAATGGCAGCGATCTGCGATTTTTATTGGGTAAATACTGCGATATTGCAGCAGACATGTCGGACATTTTTGGGACCAATGACCTTTATACAGCGATCAGAAATTGAAATGCCCACTGATTACTGTATAAATGTCATTGGCAGTGAAGGGGTTAACCTGCAGGGGGCAGTGAAGGGGTTAACAATGTTCCCTGGGTGTGTTCTAACTGTGGGGGCGGGGGGCGGGCTAGCCGGGACATAACAGATCTAACTGATCCCAGTGACCGGGATCAGTAGATCTGTCCTGTCCCCTGTCACAGAACGGAGAACCGCCGTGTTTACATCGGGGGTTCCCTGTTCTGCAGCTCTGTAAGGCGATCGTGGGTCTCGAGCGGACATAGAGTCCACCCTACCCACGGGCACGCCCGCGCCGCCGCTGCCGCCAGGGGGCGTGCCGGGAGCGTGCACAGGGGACGTCGTCCCGGCATTTCAGATCCGCACTGGAGCCGTACTTCGGCAATAGCGCGGATCTGTAGGGGTTAAAAAATAAAAACTAAACGGTAAATTTAGCCCATTTTTTTTTTTTTTTCATCCAAAAGTTTTGATTACCTGTTTTTGTGTATTTAATATTTAAGATACATAGTTTTTATTATCTAAATTATACATACAAGTGCACTGATTGGATATCGGTCTACCTCTACCCTAGCCACCAGCATACGGGAGTGTAGCAGCTTTTTACAAGCCTTTGCAGAAGACTTGAAGGTCCTCCGTGGTCGACAGGGGGCTGTGTGGGAAGGAAAGCTCAACTTGGATCCTCACAAGGCAGCAGCCTGTCAAACTTGCCAAAGGCTACAAAGGCCATCCCTGCAGCTTGGAGCCCGCTCAGACTTCAGGTTGCAATGAGACAATGGAATTACTATGGCTAGGAGTTTTGGGGCTCCAATTTTTAATAATAAAAAAAAATATATATATATATTTTATTTTATTTTTATTTTTTTGTTACTTGTTCCTATACAGCACTGTCAATTTATGTAGCATTCTACATATACAGTATATATCGTAGGTTCTCCCCAGCCTCTGCTCTCAAGTAGCTTATGCTCTAAGGCTCCTAACTCACATTCCTACACATACTTGAGCCAATTTAGACAGAAGCCAATTAACCTACCAAGCACATGTCTTTGGAGTCTGGAAGGAAACCCACACAGGCACAGGGAGAACATGCAAACTTCAGGCAGATAGCCATGGTTTGGATTTGAACCAACTACCCTAAGTGCTGCTAAGTGGAAGTGCTGACCGCATAGCCACTGTGTGTTTTCGATGCATGAAGATCGTTTTGTACATATTAGAGGGCAACATTGGGATTATTGGACTTCCTAACTTGCATAAGAGAGAGGGTCCTCTAACACAGGCTTACCATCATCTGCAGAATGCTGTTGCCTATGATACAAAAATTTAAGGCTGCGACCCGACTTCAGCAGGATTTTGCTAGGCGATTTCAGTACGACTCTGTGTTGATTGATTGTTTTTTTACTTGAAAAGTACATTTTTATGTTGAACTTGTGTGTCCCTTTAACCCCACAATGACCTGATGTTTGCTCTTGAATGCCATTAATATTTTTGACCTGCTTAATAACTGCCTAATATACAGGTGTGTGGCTTTTTTAAGTGGTTATAAATCTTATTATAATATAAATCTGTTTGTCTTAATTATTCAGGTGGATCTGTGGTTATAAACATTACTAAAATGTCAATCTCATTTTCCCTGTTAGAAAATTTTAATCCTCCTTTAAGTTGTCCCAGTGGCTTTCTAAAGAGTCTGCTTACCCCAGTGTCAGCACACTGTCAAGAGGACATGAGAAAGTTGTACCCTTTTAATCCTTTGGAGCTCAGTGGTTGAGGTCATATGTCAGTTTAGCCCACAGCACAGATGGAGTAAAGACTTCCCATAATTCAAGCTTTACTGAGCCTTGCTTCTAATGAGGAACTCAGATGAAGATGTGGTATGACGTGTTTTTTTTTTTATATGAGAAATGTTCTAATTCTTCCCAAATTCAATACTTTCTTTCACATCTGGACACCTAGAATTCAGCTGCTGTTGTGCAGTTGAGGTTAAAATTTCTAGGCAGCAGAATGCTGAAGAACAGTGAAGTAGGCTTGTATCATTACTGCTTTAACCACTTCAGCCCCGGAAGGATTTCCCACATTAGGACCAGAGTACTTTTTGCGATTCAACACTGCGTCGCTTTAACTGACAATTGCGCGGTCGTGCGACGTTGTGCCCAAACAAAATTTGCATCCTTTTTTTCCCACAGATAGAGCTTTCTTCTGGTGGTATTTGATCACCTCTGCACCATTTCTGATCACCGCTATAAACAAAAAGTGTGACAATTTTGCAAAAAAAAAAAATATTTCTTTTTGCTAAAATACAAATCCCCCCAAAAAAATATAAAACAAATGTATTCATCGGTTTTGGCTGAGTTATACTCTTCCTCATATTTTTGGTAAAAAAAAAAAAATGCAACTGGCGTGCGTTGATTGGTTTGCACAAAAGTTGCAGTGTTTATAAACCATGAGAATTCATTTCTGGCGTTTTTTTTTTACATTTTTTTTTTTTTTTTTTTTACTGGTAATGACGGCGATCTCCGATTTTTATCGGGACTGCGATATTGGGGCGGACATTTTTGACACTTTTTTGGGACCAATGACATTTTATAGAGCGATAGGCAATTTAAATGTCCACTGATTACTGTATAAATGTAATTTGCAGTGAAGGGGTTAACCTGGGGGGCTGCTCTAGGGGTTAACTGTGTTCCCTGGGCGTGTTCTAACTGTGAGAGGGCTGGGCTGTCAGGAGCATGAGAGATCTAACCGATCAGTACATCTCTGTCATGCTGACTGACAGCGCAGGGAATCAGTTTTTCAGCTGTGGCCAGCAATCGCGGCTCGCCGGCGCACTGCCCGAGCTGTGGGCACACTCCTGCCGAGTGGCAGGCATGAAAATGCGCCAGCGTGCTCCTTCCCGCTAGCCGCGCATGCGCGAGCCGCCGTTTATAGATGGTGATTTGTGAAACAGTGCCACTCTGCAGCAGTAAATTTACGCGAGCCAATTGAGAACCAGTTAAAGGAGCTTTAATGATGACCGCATACTCTTCCATTTTTTTTAACATCAGCATTGTAAAAGCAATATGTAGAATAGTTATTTTTTACAATCCAATATTCATTTACTTAGAAAAATGTATTTTCGTGTTCTGAGTGCCGCCTAGTTGCTGACAATCTCCTTCCACAACTTCCCTGCATGCTTTGCGCGTCTCCTCTGCTGTTTTACTTTCAATTTCTGAGGACTGCATGTCCCACGATACCTTGCTGCCTTCAAGCAGTGATTCCTGTACTGACTCCACCTGCCAACCTCCCCTCAGCACTTCCATAGTTTGGAAGGCACTTTCTGTGAAATGTGTGACACAGGAGAGCCTCCTCACAGGGCTTAGTGAATATATGTCACAGGATTCAAGGATGTAAATGTGTGGGAATAATTTAGACAAGGAAACCTCTGCTCAGTTATCTCCGTATCTTATGTAGTACACAAATAAAACCGAATTGTGAGCTGCTGCTTGCACTGTTATGTGTTACAAAGTTGGTAAGGTTGAATAAAGACAACAGTCCAGGTTTTGGCTAAGATCAAGTGTAGTATCTGTTCTTATCAGTTTGAAGGTAAGGCATTTAGGTCCCTTTTGGCGTTCGGGGACTAGCCTTTCCTGATGTAATTAGGTACGGAATGGTGATGGCGGTGGGAGGGCCTTTTTCCTCCTGGGTTGAATCTGGCTTCGGCTTGTCCCCAGTTGATGGCAAGGCTCTCCCTAAGCTGTCTAAATTCCTATGCCTCCTGATGGAACGGAGAACCACCTCTGATCTGGTCGCTATGCTTGGCCTTTTGGCCGGCTGGTGTTGAACCAGAGACCAGACAGTTGCTGAAGGATGCGCTGAGTGTGCCTTTGTCCCCGGGCTGAGCTCCGCAAATCCTGAAGCGTAATTGGATTCTGGACGGTGGACCCGGAAGAAACCTGCATCGGGTTTGCTATAGGTGAACAGGGTGACCCGATACCTGGAAGAAGCCTGCATCTGGCATATCCAGATGAACAGGATGACCAGGTGTCCGGAAGAAACCTGCACCTGGCACCCAGATGAACAGGGTGACCGGGAAGCCAGAAAGGTCCTCCTGGCTGGTACGGGGAGACGCCGGTCTGGCCTTTAGGTCGGGCCCGAAAGAAGCCCGTGGTGCATGTGCCCCTGGAGTGGCAGTCCAGGGGTTCCCGGAAATTTCACAGTGGGTGGCAACACTTTGATTTTGACGGCACCAAGGTCACTGCACCATACGCACTTTTTTCACACCTGCCTCCTGGGCCGGGCCTTTTGGCCAGGACCGGAGGAATTTTTGATTCCTGGCCGCAAGGCCGGCCTTTGTTACTCACAAAGGCACCTTTCTGCACCCCTCTCCACTATCCCTTCCTCACTTTTGAGTGTTTTGTTTTGTTTGCTGTGTTGTTTGTAGTGTCGTGTCACTTGATTGTTTTGGGTACACGAGCACCGTGTGATAAGTAGGGTGTACGGTCTCTCGGGGCCTGCCCGAAAGTCTTGGGTTGGCGGTGGGTATGGCCTTTTGGCCTAATCCACCGTCTCTCATGGGGTCTCCCTTCGGGGGGAGTCCCACATTAGGATCGAGGGGCGGCCGGTTCCGGCTGGTCGCCAAACGAGAACTGGGGGTTGCCCGGCCTTCTGGCTAAGCAATCCTTGGTGCACGATACCTTAATCCCTGTCAGGAGCCTCGTGCCACCGGGGGATGAGGGTAGAGGCCCTTCCTCTTCAGAGGGGGGGCTATTGTGTACACCCATGTGCACTTTTTGTGTCTTCACTTTTGTGTTGTGCACTTTTTTATGCACCGGGTAAGTCTGGGTGTGTCTCACACCACCACGGGCTTCAATTTAAAAAAAAAAAAAAAAACAGTCCATCCAGTTCAACCTGTGTGGACGTGTGTGTTCACATCGATAATCATTTCCCATATCCCTGTATATTTTGTTCACTGAAGATGCATGGCCAAGAGCCTTTTAACCTCTTGCTTACTGGGCACTTAAACCCCCCTCCTGCCCAGACCAATTTTTGGCTTTCAGCACTGTTGCACTTTGAATGACAATTGCGGGGTCGTGTGGCGTTGTACCCAAACAAAATTTATATCATTTTTTCCCCCACAAATAGAGCTTTCTTTTGGTGGTATTTGATCACCTCTGCGTTTTTTATTTTTTGCACTATAAACAAACAAAGAGTGATGAATTTGAAAAAACAATGTTTTTTACTTTTTGCTATAATCTCAAAAAAAAAAAAAAAAATATATATATATATATATATATATATATATATATATATATATATATATATATAAATAAATTATCAGTTTAGGCCGATATATATTCTACATAATTTTGGTTAAAAAAAAACGCAATCGGCGTATATTGATTGGTTTGCTCAAGAGTTATCGCGTCTACAAACTATGGTTATTGATTTATGGCGTTTTTTATTATTTTTTTTTTTACTAGTAATGTCGGCGATCTGCGACTTTTATCTGGACTGCGATATTGCAGCGGACATGTCGGACATTTTTGACACTTTTTTGGGACTAAAGACATTTATACAGCAATCAGAAATTTAAATAGCCACTGATTACTGTGTAAATGTCATTGGCAGTGAAGGGGTTAACACTAAAGGTCCAGCGAAGGGGTTAACTGTGTTCACTGTATGTATTCTAACTGTGTGGGGGCTGGCCGGGACATAACAAATCTAACTGATCCAGATCACAGGGATCAGTAGATCTGTTATGTCCCCCTTCACAGAACGGCGAACCACCGTGTTTACATCGGTGGTTCCCCGTTATACTGCTCTTACAGGGGATTGCGTGACATCGAGTCCGTCGGGCACGCCCACGCAGCATGCGGCGGCCACGAGAGCGTGCCACCCTGGGTTGTGAGTGCACGCGGGGAGCGCGCAAAGGGGCAGATGTCCCCCCGGCAGTCCAGATCGTCTTTCGGCTATAGCACGGATCTGGACTGGTTAAAACTATCAATACTTCCCGCTGACACCACCAATTGTGAAAGGGAGTTCCACATCATTGCCGCCCTGAAACTGATAATGTATAAATAGTGTCGCGCAGGAATACTTATAATGACAACAGGAAGTCCCCCCTGGACATTTCTCAGTTAAAATATATATATATATATATATATAATGTATGTATGTGGTAAACATCCAATTCATAAAGCAAAAACCCTAGTGTATAATTGTGTATACTAAATATATATATATATAACCATAAATAAAGATCTTCAGTAGAAATAACCTCCATGCTGGAAATGTTTTAATCATGCAAATTCAATATGCACGGACATTAATCATATTCAAATTAACAAATAGCACAGTGTGCTCTGTGTATCAGCCCCACTTTAGTGTTCACAAAATGTGTCCGCGCCCCAGATTTTATTCATCCACGGTAACGGTGAACCATTCCAATTTAGTGAATTCCACGTGATCCGCCAATTGCCTTATATTCTTACCTGAAAGCCTTGACCTATATGGAGGAGTTTACACTGTGCCCTCTCCCTCCTCGGTACCTTCAGACTTGTCTCCGTGCCTCCTTCCTGTATGGACCCTCTGGTCTATTAGAGTAATCTGCCTCCTCTCGACCAAGTACTCTGATATGTATTTAAAAAAAAAAATAGAGACATCATTGTGCTTTTATTAAAAATATAAATTACATTTTCTGTTGAAAATGTGCGGGTATCTTCATAAATTTTGTTTATAAACTTCACAATCATTCAGATTAATAGGAGTAGACAAGAAATAGTTGAGCTACAATGTGGAAATGAACGTGATTTTAAATTATGGCCATAATTGCACTTTAAAGGCAAACTATAGCTGCAAAATGATCAATGCCGAGTCCAGCCAGTAGGCGGTAATTGAATTTCTGTGGGTCGCTAAATGACTAATGCAGATTCACTCTGGGCATCTAAAATCTGGTCAAATTGATCGGCCAGGCTTATATATAGCTATATTTTCCTGCATGTAGACCACTTGCTGCTTTAGGAGCTCTGAAATATGGCCATTCTAGTATGCAAATAGCAACTTCCGATCCTGAGGTTGTGTTTTTCACAGTACAGGGTACAGGTCTCTTAAAATCATTATAATTAGGTTATAGGCAGGGAAACCCGCTATATAATCCCTCCTACTCCCAGCTAGCCTCATTTTTTTTTTTGCTAGTGTCTTCGGGTGATAGACCTCTTCATTCCACTGAGAAGCTCACCGTCTTCTATAGAGGTTTTTATTATTTGCCTTTCTTTGGATTATTTTTCATGCTGATCCTTTAATTGTCTGGCTTGGCTTTCCTACAGCTTCTGGTCTGATCGGTGGAGTCCTCTGAAAAGTCTTGCACCCACCTGCTGTGTGCACCTCTTTTGGCCTGTAGTGCAACTTCTGGAGCTAACAGCAAAGTACTTTACAGGTCCAGAACCATGGTCTGCCTGGTACAGAGCCCACTCTCTAAAGACCCTTCATGGTGGGAGAAGCCAGGGAGGAGTTTATCCTCAGTTCTTCCTGCTACTGAGTGGTGAGCACAGGGTAGAAGCCCTTTAATCATTCATCACGTCTCCCTTTTTAAGGGTATGATGACCGCTATCCACCCCTCTGGTGGTGTGATGATGGCTCCAGAAGGCATGGAGTTAATGGTGGTATTGGCACCATATTTATTTATTTATTTATTTATTTTTCTAATTGGAACATGCCTTATGTGATGCTATTGCATCCACATATTCGCTTCAAACCCCTGTACACCCCCATCTTCCCCCTGAGTTATCCTCATCCATTACTGAGCCTTAGCGAATGACCAATACTGTGCCTACACAACCTGATGCTCCTTCAGTGCCTGTGCCGCATTGTTCTAGTGTAAATTACTGCATTTTTGTGCTCTGACTTCTATTTGGACTGGCCAAACAACATCTGGTTTTCTGCTCTGACAGCACATTGATGGCAGTTTACTCTAGCGACACTTGGGTTACCACAGCCCACAGATGTTTACACCAAGACCAACACGGAGCCCATGAAGAATAATCCCCTGTTCAGACCAGGTAGATAAAAATAAGGCCCTCCTTAAGGCTTGCCTTGGTGTGTCTTACCATGCAACTCCAGAAGAAAAGGCTTGTGCCTCTACCAATAGGTATTCTATTCCTGATATTAGTAAGGGTTCCTTTCTTCCCTCTTAGTCTTCCAAGCCAAAGTCTTAAGTTTAGTACACAGGGCAAATGTTCGCCGGCATTGGCCAGTTCAATAGAAACCGGCTGACATTCGGCCTGTGTGTATGGCAGCCAGTCTCACAGAAGCTGGCTGGTGTCTGTTGAAAGCTTGTGACTGAAAAAGGTCTGCCAACCGTCCACCGATTGGAACACAATAGCTCAGCGGTGGAGATCGCTGTACTAACATTGGATTGTTAGCTCAGGTTGGAGCTACCGTACTGTCAGTTTGTTTTCGTTCAATTGGCTGGGAATAAACAAAAAATAAAACTAGTAGTGGTGTGTACCAGACTTAAGCCAGGAAACATACTTTCATAGGAGGACATGGCCTGCTAAACCAGCCAGTGCTGTCGCCAAAGGTCTCTTCACAGTGATGGGTCACCCTCCCTTCTCTAAGTGGAGGGATGTTTATTGGCCTTGTGGTCCCAAAGTATTTTACATGCCTGGGTCCAGAGTGTCATTTCCAAGGGCCACAAACTGGCGTTTTGCACTCCGCTTCCTCCCAGCTTCATACTCTCCAACCTGTCTCTTTTCCCCCTCGTTTCTAACAGATCCTGGATCAAAGGCTTATTACCTCTTCACTAACAGTAGAACGCTTTCAAGGTTTTTACTCAAATGGTTCCCAAACTGAGCGCAGTTTAACCCAAATTGGATCTAAATCTCTACTTGTTCCTATGCATTCAGAAGTTTTGCATGGAAAGTGCCAGGCTAGTCATTGCTTCACTTCTTCTGGGGGGTTTTCTGGCCTCGATGGGCATCTTGAATGCATATCTGCACATTCCCATTTTTTCACCTCATCAAAGCTATCAGTGTTTTGTAGTGGACAATCAGCTTAAGGCCTGGTTCAAACATATGCAGTTTGCGATTGGTGCATTATATGGTGCGCATTTGTACACACCGTTTTGCCACAATTTGTGTTCGTTTTGGGTTTTTTCTGTGGCCAGTTTGTTGGCCACACTACAGGCTTTGCTGCGGCTTCTCAGTTGAAGTCTATCAAATCAAAAACACCTTTTTTATGTTATTTTTTTAATATAAATTTGATAAACGTTTACAAAGCTATCAAAACATACAAAATAAAAAGTGCAGTATTTGACTTGGGGGTCCTTTTTCACGAACTTTCAAGACTGTGTGCATGTGAGCACAAGTGCAGCTATCTGTTCAACAACACTGATGCTTCCTTAGTAGGGAGCTTGAGAGTTGCTGAATTAAAGCGCAGTTCCACCCAAAAGTGGAAGCTCCACTTATCTGCCACCTTCCCCTCCAGTGCCACATTTGGCACCTTTCGGGGGGAAGCGCGTACCTATTTGACAGGTACCCGCCCCCATTTACGAGAGGTAATTTGGAAGTTAGCCCCCCCCCCCTTCCTGGCCGCTGTGCCATTCAGAAAGCTATTCGCCCATGCGCAATAGGGAACCAGCTGTGAAGCTGAATGGCTTCACTGCCAGTTTCCCTTACTACGAATGGCGGCAGGAGCAGCAAGCACCACACGGTCCGGGAGTAAAAACCAACAGGTTAGGAAAAGGAGGACCAATGAGTTATTGATAATTTATTATAGGTATTTATAGAACTGTTTCAATTTTACACAGCGATTTTTAGATTTATGATCAGTCCAAAAGACTGCAGGATTGTAGGTATGTATATACGAATTAAAAAAGATGTCTCTGAAAATCGCCCCCCAAAGTTGGACTGACAGGCGGGTATGAAGTAAAGCTGAAGTCGCACAATTTCAATCCCGCAGCATTGTGAAACTGGTCTTAAAGCGGTTGTATGCTTTAAAAAAAAAAAAAAATCTGCAAGGCAAAGGCATAATGAGCTAGTATGCATCACATACTAGCTCATTATCAGATACCTCAGAACGAAGCTCCGACAGGTCCCCGAAGAGGGAGCAGACACCTTCCCTCGGGGGGATCCTTCTGGGTTGCACATGCGCGCTAGAGCTCTTCTTTCTGGCAAGGACCGGCGCTATACGTCAGGACTTCACCGTGCATGCGCCGCTGACATCGGCTGCATGCAAGGTGAATATCTCCTAAACCGTACAAGTTTAGGAGATATTCATTTTACCTACAGGTAAGCCTTATTATAGGCTTACCTGTAGGTAAAAATCACAAATTAGGGGATACAACCGCTTTAATAGTAAACACAGTTAACTTTGTGTCAGAATTGGTGGTGTAACATGGTCACTTAGAACCTGGAATGGACATCTTTTTTGTCTCATAGACTGTATTGATGTGCAGGATGTAACGTTTACATGGTTCATCTGCAAGCTAGAAATGATACTGTGCCTCTTAGGAGGTGTTTTGTAAGAAGATTTTAGCAGGATGCCGCTGTGCACAACAGGAAAAAGACATTAAAGTCTCAGGAAAGAATGTTTGAAATAATTCCAGCAACCAAATGTTAAACAGCTGAAATGCATCCGGCGTCATTAAGACACAGAGGCACGGTCTCTAGTGTGTGATTATCAGTTGTAGGAACACTGCTGAGTCCTGTCATCACAAGTCAGGGAGTGGCAGGATTAATGGCTCTTTGGTAGGATTGCTTCAGAGCTGGCATAGATTTCATAGGTAGAGGCATTTTGTTGCGTATCCATTAAGTCATTAAAGCGTGTATTAAAAAAAAAAATGCAGTACATGCATCATTCCCTGTGTTTTATCTCTTTAAAGTCCCTTCAAGTACACCAGTATATCTTTTGAACTGCGCTCATCTCTAAAGCTCAGTTGGGTGCTGACAACACAGCGTTTTTTGTGGACTTGGGGCCAGTTCACACTGGTGCGATCCCGGAGATCGCATATGATTCACACCGCACTGCAGTGTGAATCACATGCGATCTCTATGCGAAGCGATCTCAGCCATACTGATAATATGGCTGAAATCGCATTCGGGACAAACTCGCACAGGACCCTTTTTTCCGCAGAACCGGATCGCATGGGTGTTAACACACAGATTCCCGTGCGAGTTTACAGTTCGCAGTGCGATATGCAAACTGATTTGGGGGTGTCATTAGCTTTCTATTGACACACCCCGCATATGGCAGTGTGAACTGCCACCAGGAGACATGCGATGTGGGAACCCACAGTGGATTCGCAGGGTTCCCGCATCGCAGCAGTATGAACCGGCCCTGAGTGTTGTCAGCTCTGCTAAGTTTCTATTACTCAATTAATGAGCCACTCCCCGATCTCTAAAATATAAAAGTTAGTCATTCTATAGTCCTTGAGAACTACTAAGAAAGCAGACCAAAAAGGAGTAAATGGGAAACTTTCTTTTTTTTATGGTTTACATACACCTGAACCACTTGTCCACAGTCACTATTTTTAAACGGGGGCAGGTAGAGCAGAATTTTGAACCCCTTTCCGCCGACCGTACGCATATATGCGGCATCCCGGAAGTGGGTCGTTTTTCAATGCTGATAATTTTTTTTTTTTTCTTTAATTATTTTGGGCAGGTTTTCCTATGAGAATAAAAAAAATCAGGAGATATCCGTTACCATTTACCACCAAAAGCCCAGTTTGTCATGGAAAAAAAAGTGGCATAATCCACCTGCATACACAAAATGGTTGTGACGATATGTACAGTTTTACTAACACATGTAAAAGTTTCAAAATTGTGCTTGGGCATTAACACTTGTTTTACCCTTGGGCGGGAAGCGGTTAAACACACTCAACTGCTATAGCATTTGGGACTGTGTTTAAATTTGTTCAGCCAGCATTGGGTTTCTGGTGACAGGTAGAGTCACTAGATCACGTCCACACCCTACTGTAGGTACTGCTGCTGTCACCGGGTAAGAAGCTGGAGCACAATATGTGCACCTTTATCTTAAGTGGAGGGAAAAGAAGATATGAGGCATCTAATGAATAAATAAAATGACTATTAAAGTACATGTAATAAATAAAAACAATATTAAGGCCCCTGTCCCAACGTACACACAAATAAAGAAATGATTACTTGCAGCAGATGCACATACGTACAATAACATTGATTGTACTACACAATATGCATATCGTCGCAAACGTCAGATCGAAGGTCCTGTACTTCTGTAGTCATTAACCATTAGCTCAAAACTGATAACCGGTAAGACCTTTAAAATGTTACCAATACCCAATTTTGGGTACTGAAGTAATGAGTACTGAATGTGCAGGAAAATTTAGGCTTGACCTGTTAGGTAGCCATTTACTCACAAAAAAGTGGGTAATATATTAAATTTGTATGCCATAAAATGAACTTTGGTGTGTGTGTGTGTGTGTTTTTTTTTTTTATTTATTTATTTATTTTCTTACTGAAAATGCACACATTTTAGGCCTAAACAGGAGTTAAAACACCCCAAACGTTATATATTTTCTGAAAGCAGAGACCATGGAGAATTAAATGGTGATAGTTGCAATCTTTTTACCACGTTTATCAAACTCATTTTAACATACAGTGGATATAAAAAGTCTACACACCCTTGTTAAAATGTCAAGTGTCTGTGATGTAAAAAAATTAGATCAAGATGCATAATTTCAGAACATTTTCCACCTTTAATGTGACCGTCCTCCTGTCAGATAACAGTAGCTCCATGGGAAGATTGCTGTACTTAACATTGCATAGTTAGTACAGCGAGCTCCTCAGTTTTTTTTTTTTTTTCCTTTCAACCTGCTGTATTGAGTGTGTACTAGGCTTAAGCCCCAGATTGGCTGGTTGCAGCCTTTTATTATTGGTAATACACTGTGTATAACTGGTGCCCCAGGTCCCATGGGCATTGTATAACGCTCAGGTGCCACCTAGGATCTCTGCAATGTTTGTACCACCTGCAGTGAAAAGCAGACTGGGCTCATTACCCCCCCCCCCCCCCCCTCGGGAACACTTATCAGTCATATTAGCTCCTCAAGGTCGATGTCATCCATTATAATCCCACCATAGTGATCGGTAATGGTGAACCACAGATGTAGCCATGATGGCTCTAATGCTCCAACTTAATGTGCCCTTGCTGGTGTGTTGTCATTGGCCCAGATCAGACTTGCATCTAGTCATGGACATGGTGATTGCTGCTGGTATTCAGACTAGCCCTATAATATATAAATGTCGGAGATCCAATCTGCTCAGCATAGGATCCTCTGCATATCGCAGGCTCTGGGGTCCCCTGACATACTGCAGTCCTGCTCCTCTAACTTCAGTGAGCTTGTCTAGCCCTGAACCCCATAATAAGATCCATGGCAAAAGAGAAGGAACGGAGAGATCTCAGGTGTGCAGGCATGGTCAGGGGAAGGAGCAGATGGAGCTGCCTCCCTTGGCACAGAACACCAGGCAGAAAAGGTGCCAGTACCTGGCAGTCATCTGTTCATCCTCCAGATGGTATGAATCAGGTATTGGCACACCTTTCCAGAGGGCCTACAAGGCCCACTCCACCCCCACCTCCCTTGCCAAGACTCGTGTAATGGCAGCTGAGGCACCCATCACTGACAAAAGCCCAGGCGCCAGGACGCAATTTCTAGTCACCATTGTGACCTGGCACCTGGGATTTGTCAAGCTCTGGTTAATTTATCCAAAGGTGATTTTCTTATTTTTTCTTAGATTTGTATAGAATACTGAGGGTCTAAACCCTGTTTTTGGAAAGTATTCCTGTCTGTGTCCCTGTTAAAGCAGAACTAAAGCCTTCCTCTCATTTACAGCCAAAGAAGCTGCCATCTTAGCCTCTGATCTGCAGTTTAATTTTGTAGCACATGTGATCAGTTAGGATAATAGCCATTTGATGGTTTAACAGTTTGGTTGAGAGCACAAGCAAGTGTGACCGTTATTATTCATGGCATATCTTTAATGTAACTGTTTGGGAATTCATTAATTTAATGAGGGTTCCACTCTAAGGAAATTTACCCTCTTGTGTAAGGAAAAAAATCCAAAATTGTGGCCAAAAAAAAAACTGATGGGTTTTACCAATTCCCTACTGTATACAAAAGGAAAAATGTTTAAACTTTAGATATAAATTTAAGAGCGTTTATTACAGTAATGTTCTGAATTATTTTATCTTTTGTTACAGGTATTGGAAAAGTGAAGAGGAAAACAAACATGCCGGATTCCTCTTCCACAGCAGATGAAAGTTCAGATACAGAACGCCTGTACGACCTTAACATGCCAGCTTATGTTAAGTTCACATACGCAGCTGAAAGGGATGATGAGCTATCTTTGGTGAAAGGCACGAAGGTGATTGTAATGGAAAAGTGCAGTGATGGCTGGTGGCGGGGCAGTTACAATGGACGTGTAGGCTGGTTCCCCTCCAACTACGTGACTGAGGAGAATGATAGCCCTTCTGGTGACCAAGTAGGAACTTTGTCGGAAAAATTGGCAGCAGTTGTCAACAATCTTAACAATGGTCGCTCACTCCATGTGGTCCAGGCTTTGTATCCTTTTAGCTCATCCAATGAGGAAGAGCTTAATTTCGAGAAAGGCGAAATGATGGATGTTATTGAGAAGCCAGAGAATGATCCTGAATGGTGGAAATGCCGAAAGAGCAATGGCCTAGTGGGTCTTGTACCAAAGAACTACGTCACTATAATGCAGAACTTTCAGCCCAGCTCAGGTTATGAGCCATTGCCACCCCGCTGTGATTATATAGGGCCTTCTGTCTCTGGACGCTTTGCTGGCCATCCGTGGTATTATGGAAAAGTTACGCGGCACCAGGCAGAAATGGCACTCAATGAACGAGGAAATGAGGGGGACTTCTTAATCAGAGATAGTGAATCTTCGGTAAGTGCTAAAAATCTGCTTTTCACACTCAATCCATTAGAGCTTGACAGACTGCTGAAGCTGTGTCTAGCCTGTAAGCTCCAAAAAAACTACTAAGGAAGCTCAAATGTAAAAGCTTTTTCATACAGCTAAAAGCCCATGTTACCAGGTTCTGTAAAGTGCCTTCTGGCTGCTGGAGCTTTCTCGCCAGCTTTAGCATTCTTTATTGATTTCTACTCTACTCACTGGAATAACAAAGCAAACATTTTTTTCAATAGCCTAGAAATATTCTGTCTGCTAATTATAGTGAAAAGGAAGTGTCTTACTTTTAATAAGTGTGTTTTTAATCTGCTCTAGTAGGTCATTGATAAAAAAAAAAGTAATTTAGAGGTGGAATAAAAAGTATTTATAAATATAAATTAAGCGGACCTGGTTTAACAACTTCAGTAATGGACACTTTCACCCACTTCCTGCCCAGGCCATTTTTCAATTTTCAGCGCTGTCACATTTTGAATGGCAATTACGCAGTCATGCAACACTGTACTTAAATTACATTTGTATCATTTTTTCACACAAATAGAGCTTTCCTTTAGTGGTATTTATTCGCCACTGAGTTTTTTTTATGTTTTGCTAAATAAATTAAAAATTAACGAAAATTTTTAAAAGCATTAGTTATCACATTTAGCAAATAAATTATCTTCATAAATTTAGCTCGAATTGTATTCTGCTAATTTTATGTGGTAAAAAATAACCCAAATCAGTATATGTTATTTAATTTGTAGTAAAGTTAGAGTCCACAAACTATGATGTTTGTTTGTGTATATATAGCTGAATTTTTTTTTTTCCATTTTTTTTATGAATGACACACATTCATCCAGTGTGTAATATTGTGAAGCTGTGATTGGGCCACAACTATCACATGGTACAGATGCACTGTGATTGGCCTTCTCTGTATCATGTAATCAGTAGACCAATCAGATTACATAATAGTACACAATGAATGGAAGCAATTCATTGTGTACAGTTGTCAAGTGATCTGTGATTGGTCAAAGTGATCACATAGTACCGGCAGCGGCCCGCTACACCGATCTGTCATCTGCTCTGTCTGGTGGACAAAGCAGTTGACCAATTGCAGGACAGCGCAGTCTGATCTCAGGACGACGGGGATATCACTTGCCCCCAGGATAGCAGCACTCCTGCTCGGCTGTCATATTAGTATAGGCCAGGCAGGAAGTGGTTAACCCCTTCCTTACCCGGCACTTAAACCCCCCTCCTGCCCAGACCAATTTTTGGCTTTCAGCGCTGTCGCATTTTGAATGACAATTGCGCGGTCGTGCGACGTTGTACCCAAATAAAATTTGCGTCCTTTTTTTCCCACAAATAGAGCTTTCTTTTGGTGGTATGTGACCCCCTCTGCGTCATTTCTGATCGCCGCTATAAACAAAAAATGAGCGACAATTTTGCAAAAAATAACAATATTTTTTACTTTTTGCTAAAGTACAAATCCATTAAAAAAATTATTCATCAGTTTTGGCCGATTTATATTCTTCTACATATTTTTGTTAAAAAAAAAATCGCAATCGGCGTATATTGATTGGTTTGCGCAAAAGTTATCGCGTCTACAAACTGGGAATTGATTTATGGCGTTTTTATTATTATTTTTTTTTTTACTAGTAATGGCGGCGATCTGCGATTTTTATCGGGACTGCGATATTGGGGCGGACGCGTCGGACATTTTTTACACATTTTTTGGACCAATGACATTTATTCAGCGATCAGAAATTTAAATGTCCACTGATTACTGTGTAAATGTCATTGGCAGTGAAGGGGTTAACCTGCAGGGGGCAGTGAAGGGGTTAACATATGTTCCCTGGGTGTGTTCTAACTGTGGGGGGGCAGGGCTGGCCGGGACATAACAGATCTAACTGATCCCAGTGACAGGGATCAGTAGATCTGTTATGTCTCCTGTCACTGAACGGGGAACCGCCGTGTTTACAACGGCGGTTCCCCGTCCTGAGGCTCCTAAATGTGATCGGCGGGTCTCGGGCGGACATAGAGTCCGCCCGACCCACGGGCACGCTCGCGCGGCGCGCGAGCGCCGCCGCTGCCTCCAGGGTGCGCGCCTGGAGCGTGCGCAGTGGAGGACGTCCATGGACGTCCTCCGGGCATTTCAGGTCCGCGCTGGAGCCGTACTTCGGCAATAGCGCGGACCTGGAGTGGTTAAAAATGGGTAAGTCCAGTTTACATGGCAGTCCTGCAAACACCTGTTGAAAATAAGGTGTATGAAGACTGGGCATAAATGCAGCATTTTAAGAGAGAAAATATTTACTTGGGAACCTGTCTTCCGACTCCTCCAGGAAGCACAGGCAATGTAATTATGCCTCACTACATGCATGGACATTTAGATATTCATATCCTGAGGTAATGCCATTCTGTACTGTCTTCTGCCACAGTTTCAAGGACCCAGATTCCTCTACATGTAGCGGTGGATCACATTTATTGCAGTGCTCTCACTGTATGTCAGAAATTCTGAAATATATATATTTATAAATTATCGGGCAACAGTGCATGTCTTTTTAGGCCCCTTTCACACAATTTTTTTTGCCGCGATTTTGACGCAATTTGGGATCAGTACAACTTTGGTCCGACTTTGTTGCAATTTTGGCACAATGAAAACATATTACAAAGTCGTACAGAAGTAGTACAGAAGTCACATCTATATTATTCAGGTGCGATTTGCATGCGACTTTGAGGGTTTAACATTGAAGTCTATGGACCTCAAGTTGCATCAAAGTTGGGCCAAAGTAATGCAGGGACTACTTTGAAGTCGTACAGATATGAACGGTACTCATTGGAAATAATGGGGAATGACTTGTCATGCGACTTTGCAGTCCCAAGTCGCAGAACAAGTTGCATAGGTGTGAAAGGGGCCTTAGAGTGACAGAACTGTGGTGTCACAATGTTTCAATACCACAATACAGTGCAATGGCTGCCAGACATTTTTGTATGCTTTACAGCAGTGAAACCAGCACTTCTCCTAATTTGAAAAAAAGAAAAACTAACAGCCTGCAGCGACAGGAAAGGAAGCATCAGAAGCCAGACATCAGGGCACCTACTACCAATTCTTCCTCCGCACGCTTTTGGAGAAACAAAGCATAATAAATCCACCTAGAGCTTGTTATATGTGCACTTGGCCATGTGGAGCTCAGGTTCTTTGTGTGTTTATTTACTAGATGTTTTATACAGCTGGCAGGCCATGTTAGTTTAGCCACTTCCCTACTGGGCACTTAAACCCCCTTCCTGCCCAGGCCAATTTTCAGCGTTCAGCGCTGTCACACTTGAATGACAATTGCGCAGTCATGCTACACTGTACCCTTATGAAATTTTTATCATTTTTTTCACACAAATAGAGCTTTCTTTGCTGGTATATAATCACTGCTGGGTTCTTTTTATACTAAAAAACGAAAAAAGCCGAAAAAGGTTTTTCTTCGTTTCTGTCAGTAAATTTTGTAAATAAGTAATTTTTCTCCTTCACTGATAGGCACTGATAGGCTGCACTGATGAGGTGGCACTGAAGGGCACCGATAGGTGGCAATGATAGGAGGCACTGATGGGCTGCACTGACTGGCATCACTAATGGACACTGATTGGTGTCACTGATGGGCACTGCTGGGGCTTTCCTGTAATCGGGGCACAGTGTGGCCACGATCGCCGTACTGCAAGCCCCCGCGGACGTTCTGGGGCGACGTCATATGACATCTTCCCAGAGCGAGAGCCGCACTGCTCCTCCATCACTTGACGGTGGGCGGGCGGCAAGTGGGTGAATATGTTATAATGTATGGTAAATTAAACAACATCTTAACCACTTCCAGTCTGGGCCTATTCTGACAAAGTCAGCTTCTTTTTTTTTGCTAGAAAACTTAGAACCTCCAAACATTATATATATTATAAGCAGAGGCCCTAGGGAAAAACAATGGTGGGTGTTGCATATTTTATGTCAAACGATATTTCCACAGCATTTTTTCCAATGCAATTTTTTGGGAAAAAAGTAACTTTAATGAATTTTAATGCACAAAAACACAATTTAATACCCAATTGTTTGGAAGAAAATAAAAGATAATGTTACTCTGAGTAAATAGATACCCAAACATGTTATGATTTAAAATTGCGTATGCCTCTGGAACAGTGTCAAACTACAGTACCTAAAAAATATCCATAGGCAACACTTTTTAAGGTGGTTGTAAATGTAAAAGTTTTTTTACCTTTATGCATTAAAGTATAGCTAAAGGCAAAGCTCTTTTTTTTTTTTTTTTTTTTTTTTTTTTTTTTTTTATAAGTTTTGGATACAATGTAGAGTAATTAGTACATTTGTCAGTTTTTATTGCTGTCCGTGCCCCCATTATGGAGGCTCATCCACTTAAAGCGGACCTTCAGTAATTTTTTCCACTTTTCATCTATTAAATCCTCTGGCCTTGTTTTAACTTTGGATAGTAATTTTTTTTTTTCTGCCAGTAAATACCTTATACAGCCCACTTCCTGTTTCTTGTCTGGCCATTAGCCTAGGCTTATGACATCATGCACAGCTCTCTCTCTCTCTCACTCTTGTGAGAGTTTGCCAGGAAGGGAGGAGGTATGAGTCATAAGAGGGCCAATGAGGGCTGGAGGTGTGCATCTGTGTACATCCAGGAAGTGAACAGGCAGCAGCTTCAGCTGCCCACGGTTAAAATGATTGTAGCCAGACTCAGTGGAGGGAGATTTCTGCAGCATATTTGGCAAGTACAGAATCACAGTATATATAATATGGAAAGTGGTTGGAGGAAAGCTTCAGAATGGCAAAGATGTTTTTATTACAAATTATGTGAGCAGACTGCAGTCTCTCTTTAATTTTGTCCTGTTTACCATTATCATTGAAAGTGAAAGTACATTTTGGGTTGTCCCCAGAAAAGTAATGAAGGGAAAATCTTCCAATGGGAACACTACTTCTGGTGACCTGGGGGTCCCCAAGAAGAAGTAGTTCACTTCCTGCTTTGGCTATGGGTCAGGAAAGCGAAGGGTAATCTCCACAGTGGGACACAGATGGCAGGAAAAAAATCTGACTGGTTACAACCCTGCCTTGCTCTATCCAAAATGAAAATAAAAGGTTTGCCTATAGTTCTACTTTATCCACTTGCTGCCAATCCCATGTACCTGATACATCATTTGACTTCAAGTGGTTATACCGGGATGATGGCTGCAGCTTTGATTGGGTCTCCGCTATGGTAACCCGGAAGCGATGACATCACTTCCTGTTTACCTGGCTGTCAACAGCATCGTTGTTTGAAAATCAAACCTATTCAACAAAGTTGATCTTGGCATTTTGGATGCTTTAAACTGCAAAGGATGGATTTCGGGTCTTAATGACCCCAGATCCCTCCATAAAGAGTATCTGTCACGGGCCTATTGCTGTCACAAGGATGTTTACATTCCTTGTGACGGCTATAAAAGTGATCCAAAATAAATAAATAAATAAAGCAAAAGTGTAAAAATGTAATAATGATTAAAAAAAAGTTAGAGTGCGTGCCCCCTTACCCCCGTGCTAGCACGCAAAGGCAAATGCGTGCATTGGTCCCGCATGCAAACAAACTGCTTTAAAATGGTATGCATTTATTTTTATTTTTTTTATTTAATGTTTAACACTGAACATTTAATTTTTTTTATTGCCATCACAAGGAATGAACAACATCCCTTGTGATAGCCCATGATAGGTTCACTTTATGGTGAGATCTAGGGTCTATTAGACGCCAGAACTCTCCTCTGGCCTCCAAAGCATCAGATCAAAGCGAGATCGCTTTGATCTGATTCTTTCACAAGCTGGTAAGGGCTTGTTTACATGCAACAGAAACCGGAAGTGACAAAATCCTTGTCACCTATGCTTTCTGACGTCACACAGTGGGAGGAATAACATCAGTTCCTTTGACTGTGTGCCCAGAACTGGGTGCTGCCAGTCGCAACCTTAGTGTGCTTCCCGATTGGATGAGAGCCCAGTAAAGGCAGCAGCGGGAGGGGGTACCCCCTTCTGCCACCTGTAAAAGTAATTCTGCAGCTGTATAGCCACTCTGATTGCTTTCACTAGAAAGAGAGAATCGCCGGGGATAAAAAAAGTTATACTGGGATCATGACTGTAGTGTAGTAAGAATCCTTCATATTTCTGGGTAGCTGATGTTAAATAAGATGATTTAGGTGAAATGCTCCCTTGACTACAGTCTTTTTCAGCTAGAAGCAGACTAGCCCCTTGAAATGTTAAGAGCAACTGGCTGTTCAGCATCTCAAGACCTCATTCTGGAGCCTTGTAGCCATGGGCATTATTTATTCTTGGCTTAAAATATGAGCTGAAATGTATCTGAATTGGCAAGATTTTCCAAATTGTCTAATGGGGTTTTAGCAGCTTTCTTTGAACTCTTAATTTCTTTGATGTCCTTTAGCTTCAGTCTGAGGTTGTTAAATACATATATGATTGGTGGTTGCAGCTTTACACTTGCTGTTTTAGAGTTTTATCACTATACAGCCAAAACTTGCATTAAAACTAAACTCCGGCAAAACCTACTGCAAGGGTTAATTGCTTGTTTACTTCTAGGGGGGCCGGGTAGAGCAATTTTACTTACCTGATCTTCCCCTCCCAAAGGCTCCTCTGTGCTGATAGAACAGTTCCTGAGGCCTCTTCTACTCTGCATGCCAGTGGTGTAAGGTCTCTGATGTCATCAAGATCAATGCAGTGTGGGTGCAGCCTCACTACAAGGGAGAACTTTTAGTTTTCCTGCAGTTGGGCTTTAATCCTTTCATGCCTAAGCAGTTTTCTGACATTTGTTGCTTACAAGTTAAAATCTGTATTTTTTGCTAGGAAATTATATATATTTTAGCAGAGACCCTAGAGAATAAAATGGCAATTGCTGCAATATTTTATGTCACACGGTATTTGCGCAGCGGTCTTTTTTTTTTAAAGGCACATGAATTTAAAAAAAACAAAACAATGAAGTTAGCCCTAACATACCTAACATATCATGCTTTGAAATTGCGCACACTTGTGGAATGGCGACAAACTATGGTACTTAAAACTCTCCATAGGTGACGCTTTAAAAATTTCTGTTGGTTACCAGTTTAGAGTTACAGAGGAGGTCTTGTGCTAAAATTATTACTCTCGCTCTAACAATGGCTGCGATACCTCACGTGTGGTTTGAACACCGTTTACATTTGTTGGCGCAACTTGTGCATACTTTGCTTGTGCTCAAGCTCTGAGGGAAGGGACGCTTTAATTTTTTTTTTTTTTTTTTTTTTTTTTTACACTTTCTTTAGAAAAAAAAATTCTGATCACTTTTATTGCTGTGATAAGGAATGTTCTCTTTATGGAGATATATGGGATCTAAAAGACCCCAAATCCCTCCTTTGCACTTAAAACCATTCCAATAGCCAAGTTTGGCTGTTTTTGCATGCTGTCATTTTTTTAAAATGTTGGCACCTTTAAGGCTCTAGTTATGACATCGCTTCTGGGTTACTACATCCGAGACCCGATCTAAGCCGATTGCGGCTTTACTTGGGTCTTCGGCCAGCCGGCGGACATGTCGGCTGGTCGCTCGGGCCTCCCGGTGGGACGGGAGAGCCGCAGAAGGAGGGGGGGTGTCCCCTCCCGCTCCTTGGGGATAACAGCCGAGAAAGCCAACCCAAGAAATCCAACCACCGGCTCAAAAAAATGGTACTGGGTTGATGCTTGCAGCTGCATGCATGACTCCGGTATAACCCCTTCAAGCCGAGGCCGCATATTTGCATACGGTCAGCGTAAAGGGGTTAAGATCCATATTCAAAATGTACCTGAAGATTGTTTTAGGCCCCGTTTACCCCATACATGCATAAAAACTGATGGAAAAAACATGGATTTCACTTGTAGAGACACGTACACGAGTTTACATCAGTTTTCATGTGTGTTTTAGTGAGTTTTTATGCTCGTTGACTTCAGTTTTCATGCGTGTGCGTGTGTCATCACTTTCCCAGAAAAAAAATCTGCGTCTGTTGCTAGTGTTAGACCCCATTCACACTATTTGATTTTCTGCAGATTCTTTCCTTCAGATTTACCAAAATCATGTAGTGCAAGGGCCTGCCTGATTGCATTCAAATTGAAGCTCTTAAAGCGGAGTTCCACCCTATTAAAAGTCAGCAGCTACAAAAAGTGTAGCTGATGACTTTTAATAACCGGACACTCACCTGTCCCAGGCTCCAACGATGCAGCGTCGCTCTTCTCCCCCTCCCTTTAGCGGCGCGGGCATCACAAGTGTGGGCTTTGGCGAGTTGCGCTGCGTGCTGTGAATGGCTGGCGTATCTTCTGGGACCTGTGCCGTGTCCCTGAAGACTGCCAAGGGGGGGGGAGGTGAACTTCCTCCCCGTTCCGCGGCACCAGGAGAGGAAGTGGGCCCAGATTCCCCCCCCCCCCAAAAAAATGACATGCCAATTGTGGCATGTTCGGGGGGTCACCTTCCCTTAAAGTAGAAGTTCCACTTTTGGGGTTTGACCTCATATTGTATGGTTTTGGTAAATCTGAAGACAATCTGCAGAAAATCTAATAGTGTTTATGGGGTCTTGTGGTGTGAACAGGACACAAATAGAACAATAGTTTTCTTTGTGCCCTTGTAGAAAAACTCATGTCTCTGCACATGGTGTGAACAAGATCTTAGAGCAACTGTAGCAAACCTGATCAATTCAAATAATCTTATGATAAACAAATGTTTGTGGAGGGGTATCCCACTGAGTTTTATTTCATCGTATTGGCTTTGAGTCATTTTTGTTTAAAAATGTTCTGCAGTCAATGTCTAATATTCTAATATTGTTCCGTTTTCTTCTTTAAAGCCAAATGACTTCTCTGTGTCGCTGAAAGCTCAAGGCAAGAACAAGCATTTCAAAGTACAGATGAAAGACAATGTGTATTGCATCGGCCAGCGCAAGTTTACCACCATGGAGGAATTGGTAGAACATTACAAAAAGGCTCCAATTTTTACCAGCGAGCATGGCGAGAAACTTTATCTAATCAAGCCTTTGTCTTGAGAGCAACTTGTGGGAAATGAGGGGTAAAACTCCAGGTTAGGTGCATTCACCAAAAGACTGGACTCATATAGACTGGTAACCCCACTAGTGAACCAAAGGCATCTCCTGGCCCTGCTGAGAAGGACATTACCTGTATTGTTACCTTTCTCTCAATATGAATCGGATTATGCTATCTTTTTATTTTCTATTTGCTTTTCACACTTCCACCCCTGTACATCTCCCTCCTTATTTTCTACATTCTGCCTTATTATTGTAACATATCAAAGACTTGTATCATCAACATGTATCTTCTTATCTACGTTTGGGGTTCTGAGTGATGGGATTGTGGTTTACCATCTGACACCAGAACTCCACAATTACATCTTTGTGCTGCTTTTAGTGTTGTCCACTCTGTGCTTTGGACTGTGAATCTGAAAGGTGTGTTGTGGCCTGGACTGAATGCTGTTTTCACTGTGGATTTAGCCTTGTTCTTTGTCGCACTTGCTGTTTATCAGATTGGCACTGTGTATGACTGATTGTCTCCATCTGTTCCTATCCGGGACATTTCATATTTATTTGTTTACAAAATGTTCATTGACTTCCAGGTTATTTGCATATTCAAATATTTAATGCACCCACATACAAAAGTAGTCCTACCAAATGCTGTATGTTGTCCTCTCCATAAAATGTCATATTCTATCAGTCATTTACTTTTCTGCTGACTGTGATGCGATTGCAATCTGTGTATGGTTGATTTCTCCTGAAGCAAACCCATAATCAAATTAAGTCCAGTGCTGCCCTTCCAAACTTGCTCATTTAGCCTAGGTTCACATTGGTCCGATTTGACACGTCAAATCGCATGCCAAATCAGCGGCTATTGGCGGTGTTTAGTCAGAACAGGCGACCCGACAAGTGACGTTCCGTCGCCGGCATGTTGCTACACCCCGCATTCCTCCGGGGTAACAATACAGTGAGAAGGCGTCAAGCGGACATCTTTTTACACATCTCATTTCACACTTATTTTTAAACAGAGCTTACATACTGAAATACAGTATTTCGAAATATGTGACACTGTTTTGATGTTTAATTTTAAAAGCAGCGGCAAGCGTGCTGATGTGACAGCTTTGCTAATGTGACAGAACGCTGCTGCTTTTAAAATTGAACATCAAAACAGTGAGACAGATCTCAAAATACTGTATTTCGCTATAGAAGTTCAGTTTACTGTTACAAATAAGTGTAAAATTATAAACGCCAGTGGGTGTAACAAGATGTCCACTTGCCGCCTTCTCACTCTATCCTTACTGTGGACGAGTGCTGGGTACAGCAAGATGGCAGTGACGGAACGTCTCTTCCGTGACCAGATTTGTCGGGTCGCCTAATCTGATGAAACACCGGCAATATAGCACTGTTCGAATCGGTATGACGCTGACTTTGCTGCGCCGCACCGATTCCGAAAAGTAGTTCCTGCACTACTTTTGGCGATTTCAATAGACATCTGTGCAGGAACCTGCCCAGATGTCTGTCAAATTGCCCCCAAAGTCTGACTGCATTGCCGAGTTGAAATCGTGAGAGTTAGCTGAATTTGCATGATTTTTATTTTGCAGCAATGTGAAATTAGACTTAAGATAATGAAAGAGATCAGAATGCTTACCTTCTCGCAGAATCTGCTGCTCTGCAATCCAATACCCGCATCAGCTACTGAAGAGGACAGTAATGCTGGCCATACACTAGTAGACTTTTGAACAATTATTTGTACAAAAATTCTGATCAGTACATTTGATGACTTGACGAATGTTGTTCAAAAGTACTTCAAACTTTCGTTTGCTTTTAACATTCGATTTGGGAATGAATTTTAAACAAAACGAAATTTAGAATGAAAACCACACTCTTGTTAGAAGTTTGAAAACATTTTCCTTCCTGTTCAGTCACTGTGGTTTGAAACAAACATTGATTTGACTCGACTAATGATAATAAAATCAAACATTATGATAAAATGTTTTGTATTAAATTCTATTGTATGGCCAGCTTTAGCTAGTTTGGCCTTTCCGAATCTCCTGTTGAGCAAAGATCAATCACACGACTGGATTTGGTGTGATCCATATGAAGTGGTTTCTGCAGCTTAGGCAAATATTTCAGGACTACGTCGATCTCCCTGTTAGGACTTTGAAGGCACAAGCTGGACAGGGGCCAGCAGGGTCTTACTTTGACTATAGGTCTGCTTTATTTATCCTAATATTGGTAATTGACTATTGATCTTCCGGGTCTCAGAGACTGATTTATGAAAACTGAAGGGAGGAAAAATAGGAGCTATTGGATATAGCAAAGAGATTTAAATGGCCACAATACATAAACTGTACATTTTTTCTTAGCTGTTTATGTGAACAAGAATTTAGTAATATTCATGGACAAATATTTAAAAGGGTTTTTTTTTTATATATATATTAGAACTGAAAACACTTAAACTGAAGGTAACGTTGTTAAAATCAGTATTTTATGAGACACGGCTGACTTCCTGTCCAGTAAATGCCATAGAAGAAAAAAAAAGTAATACGTTGTCCTTTGTTGTTTTTGTCGTCATCCGTCAAAAAAAAAGAAGATACCGTAAATGACCTGTCCTTCAGTCGGCACAGAGTATTTTATGACTAAAATTGTTGCAATGGAAGTCAAATTCACAAAAGTCAAGATTATATATATATTTTTTTTTTGGGAAAATTTATAAACAGGTACTTATAATGATTTAAGAACAAGTGTATTTGTCGATTCTTTTTTACATGTCAAATACATAACACCGGTAAATTTAGAGAAACGATATAGGTTATCGAGGATAAAAAGGAGGGAAGTCAA
>BLSH010118531.1:657943-679476 GCA_018402905.1 Glandirana rugosa
AACAGTCTTTCTCTAGGGAGACTTTTTCCGGTTACCACAGTGTCCTGCAACTGACCCTGATTTACAAAGGGTGGTGTCAAATCTTATAGTTGCAGTGTGAACTACCTTGTACCTAGCAGGTCAGCCTGCTGTCCCATGCTTTTGGTCTTTTATAGTTCCCCAGCTGCAAAGACCTTCTGCTTCTTCCATTATTTCTCTTACGTTCGCTGACAGACGCAGCCCTTCTTATAATACGTGGGGTTTATGCTCATATTACTAGGAGTAGACTAGGCAAGAAAAACAAAAGCATAGGTTGGCCCCTCCCAGGAGGCCATCCTCACCTTAGCATATAACCCCCTGCTAGACAATAGCATATCAGTTTTTTATTGCCTAGTGCAAGGAGTTAGACCTGGTTCCCTATGGGATCTGCGTTCTTCTGAGGTTTTTTCTGATGAAGACTGCTATCAAGAAGCCGGCTGGTGATATAGAGGATATCTGGAATCCAAAAACTTTCTCCAGTCCGGCCAACGTCTGTGCGAGCTACCCTTAGCCATGGCGGGGTCACGCTGCATAGTGCCTGTTCCGTGCGGGCGGCCAGTGGCTGATCCCACTTGTGCCCAGTGACTGGTTTGTTCCTGTCCAGTGGCCTGGACAGCAGCATCCCTCTCTGTGGTGAGGAAAGTCTGCTCCGGGTGGCTACCCGCTGCGCCCGTCGAATCGATGAGTGGACCCCTCTTCCGTCTTAGGGGCACCTGGGCAGCTTCTGAGGTAGCCGGCCGGTGGGGGCTTATTAGTGGGGACGCATCTGGGGTTGTCATCTCCCGCTCCCACTCCCCCCCCCCCCGCGGTACCGCACCCCGCACTGACCGTTTTGAGCATTGTTCGTTCGCCACTACCGCGCCATTTTGCCATAGCTCGGCATGTTTGTGATGGCAGCGCCCATTTTCCTGTAGCCCATGCGGTTTCAGCCTGTCCTCTGGCGGCCCCCAGTGGTTTTTCTCGGTAATACGGGGAAGTGATAAAAGCGGCAGAGGCACTTCCGTTTTCACTTGGACAGCGTGGCTGACAGACGCGGTGGTGCAGGCTCTTGAAGTGGAGTGTTTTTCATTGCTCATTCCGGTCACAGTGCTGAGGCATCAAAAACAGCAAGTATAGCTGGCTCTCCCTGGGTATTGGTAGCGATGGGTACAATCCTTCCGGGTCTCCCTGGCTGATTGGTGGGGTAGAGGTGATGGTCACACAGTGGGGGTGCCGGAAGTCTGGGATGTCAAAGGCCGGCAGTGCTATGGCAGGGGTACCTGCAGAGCAACAATCCACGCCGGGGTCCCTGGTGTCCTTGGAACAGCTGAAGGCAGTATTTGGTCAATTCTTTCCCCGGGCGGGTTCGGACCCGACTCCGGGGGGCTCCAAAAAACGCCCGCCCCCCCGTCATTCTTTGGGGGAGGATTCGGAACCAGAGAGCGCCTCGGTGTTCACGGGAACCCCCGTGGAGCTATCAGAGGGTGAACTGATGCCCTCAGACGGTGAAGATGATCAGGGGGCTTCATTATTGCGCAACAAAACAATAGTGGCTGCTCTGATCACTTATATTCGCGAGTCCATGCGGCTTGACCAAGCAGGGGAGTCGCATGAGGCTGCATATATTTGTGGGTCGCTTAAGCCCCCTAGGTCCCCCAGGGCCTAACCTTATGATCAGGTTTTTGAGCAGGCGGTGTTCAAGGAATGGCTGCGGCCACAAAATTCCTTTGCTTTGCCCAAACACTTTGCTATTGGTTACCTCTTTGAGGATAGTTTCACTAAGAGGTGGGCTTCCCCAGCAGTGGACCCACCGGTGGCCCGTCTGCATAAGGCAATGACCATTCCCTTGGAGGGGCCTCCATCTTTTAAAGAAGTGGCCGATCGCCGCACGGAGGCAGTGTCTAAAGCACTGTTCTTGTTGGCTGGGTCAGCCATGCGTCCAGCTCTGGCAGCTGCTATGGCGGCGCAATCTCTTCTCGAATGCGCTACCACATTACACTCCGGTTCGACTTGTGAGTGTGCGCAGGCTGAGGTGCAATGAGCACAACACTTGGAAGAGGGTCTCCGCTACCTATGCGATACTGCATTGGACCTGCTTCCCATGCTGTCAAAAATGTCTGTTTTTTCAGTTGTTATTAGGCGGGTGTTGTGGCTCCGCTCTTGGTCAGGCGACCAGGCGTCGAAGAAAGCTCTTACGGATCTCCCCTTTCAGGGAGGGCGTCTGTTTGGCCCACAATTGGATGAAATCATTAAGGATTTCACGGGAGGGAAGAGTACTTTTCTTCCGGAGCCAAAACGGCGGGATTTTCGCCGTAGGCAGGGCCCTGTCTCTTCAGGCCAGAAGAAGTTTTTTCGTGCGCCCGGCTCAGCGGGTAAGGGCTTCAAGTCTGGTAAGGCTTCCGCTGGGCCCAGTAAAAGGCCCTGGCAACGCAAGTCTGAAAAAACGAAGGATAAGTCGGCCTCCGCATGATGCATTGCCCCTGCTCGATTCACGGGTGGGGGGCCAGTTACTGGGGTTCGCGGACAGATGGACTGCCTGCATCACCGATCGGTGGGTGCTGGAGGTGGTGTCCTCTGGGTACAGGATAGAGTTCATCTCTCTACCCCCATAAAGGTTCTTCCCTTCGAACTTAAGACTCCCTCAGGGACGTCGGGAGGCGCTTCTAGGCGCCATTCAGGGGGTGATTGTACCTGTACCCACGATGGAAAGGTTTCACGGGTTTTACTCAAATCTTTGTGGTGCCCAAAAAGGGCGGTGTTAGGCCAGTTCTGGACCTAAAGGCGCTAAACTGCTTTGTAAAGACAAAAAGATTCAGGATGGAGTCCATCCGCTCAGTCGTGGCCGCCCTGCACCAGGGGGAATTCATGGCGTCCCTGGATATCAAGGACGCGTATCTCCACGTTCATGTTTGTCACAGACACCAGCGTTTTCTACGCTTCGCAGTGGGGGATCTGCATTACCAGTTTGTGGCACTTCCCTGCGGTCTGGCTTCGGCTCCCCGAGTGTTCACCAAGGTGGTGGCCCCGATGCTGGCGCTGTTGAGACCGAGCGGTATCGCGGTGGTAGCGTACCTCGACGATTTACTCCTGAGAGCAGAGTCGGCTGCAGCTCTGGAGCAGAATTTGGTTGGCTGAACAACCTGCAGAAGTCGATGTGGACTCCATCCTGCCGTCTGTAATACCTGGGTCTGATTCTGGACACGGTGCAGGCAAGGGTGTTTTTACCACCAAGCAAGCTCCTGACACTACAGGCAGCAGTGCGAACCGTTATCACGCCAGTGATCCTCCTTACGGTTCTGTATGCGAGTGTTGGGGCTCATGGTGTCGACTTTTGAAGCGATACCTTACGCCCAGAGTCACACTCGGCTCCTGCAGAAGGCGATTTTGTCACAATGGGACGAATCTCCCCTATCCCTAGACAGACTGATCAGGTTGGATCATCAGTCCCGAGGATCCTTGATTTGGTGGATTCCAGCTCCAGCCCTAAAGTTGGAAAAATGTTTCCTCTCCCCCTCAATTGGTCGATAGTATCGACGGATGCCAGCCTATCGGGCTGGGGAGGGGTCCTGGGTCAGTTCTCTGCCCAGGGTCGTTGGTCAGCTCAGGAAGCTTGCCTTCTGATAAATGTACTGGAACTTAGAGCGATCAGGCTCTGTCTATCCCGTTGGTTGACAAGGCTGCAAGGCCTCCCTGTCCGGGTTCAGTCGGACAATGCCACGGCTGTGGCATATGTGAACCATCAGGGCGGAACAAGAAGCTCGGCAGCAGCTGCGGAAGCGGCTCTGATCCTGCGATGGGCAGAACTTCACGTGCCAGCGCTCTCCGCAATCTACATTCCAGGCGTGGAAAACTGGCAGGCGGACTTTCACAGCCGCAGGACTCTGGATCAGGGGGAATGGTCCCTACATCCAGAAGTGTTCTGCCAGATTTGCCTCAAGTTGGGCACGCCAGAGGTAGACCTCATGGCCTCCAGTTCCAGATTCAATCACAAAGTACAGACCTTTGTGTGCAGATCAAGAGATCCGTTGGCGGTCGCCACGGACGCACCGATAGCACCCTGGGGTCGGTATCGGCTGCTGTACGTCTTCCCTCCTCTGAAGCTTCTGCCGTGGGTTCTGCGCAGGATAGAAGCAGAGGGAATCCCGACAATCCTGGTAGCTCTGGATTGGCCTTGGCATCCTTGGTACGCCGATGTGGTACGGATGGTGGCAGATGTCCCGTGGCGTCTTCCACTTCACGAAGACCTACTGTCTCAGGGACCCATTTTGCACCCTGCTTTGCCCTCCTGGCTTTGACGGCTTGGCTATTGAGTCCCAGGTGTTGAGGGATAGGGGTGTCTCTGACTCTGTGATCCCCACTATGATTGAAGCGCGCAAGTGTACTTCACGTAAAAGTTATCATAGGGCCTGGAAGGCCTATATTGCCTGGTGTGAGGCGGGTGGTTGGAATCCCCGCTCTTATGCAGTGTCCAGGGTGCTGACTTTTTTGCAGCAGAGACTGGACAAGAACCTGGCGTTAAGTATGCTTAAGGGTCAGATTTCGGCTCTGACGGTTCTTTGTCAACGACCCTTGGCGTCACATTCGTTGATCCGTACTTTTGTACAGGGTGTACGTCATGTGGCTCCTCGTATACGGTAGCCTCTGCCGCCGTGGGATTTGAATATGGTGCTTTCTGTGCTTCAGAAGCCACCATATGCGAATATTAGGGACATTCCCTTGCAGTTGCTGTCGCAGAAAGTGGCTTTCTTGGTGGCTGTTATGCCCGCTAGGCGGGTGTCTGAGTTGGCAGCGTTATCCTGCAAGTCGCCTTACTTGGTCCTTCATAAGGACAAGGCGGTTTTGCGACCTTCCCCTTCTTTCCTTCCGAAGGTGGTTTCTTTTCATTTGAATGAGGATATTGTTCTTCCCTCATTGTGCCCGCACCCGTCGCATCCCAAAGAATTTGAACTACATTCTTTGGATGTGGTGAGGGCCTTGCGGGTGTATTTGATTTCTACAGCTTCTTTTCGGAAGTCTGATTTTTTATTTGTGCTGACGGAAGGTTCGCGCAAAAGCATGGCGGCCTCGTCCGCTACCATTTCTCATTGGATCAGGAAGACCGTGTTCTCATGCATATCAGGTTTGGGGCAAGGTTCCCCCTTTTCCAGTCACGGCTCATTCCACCAGGGCAGTTAGTACTTCCTGGGCTTTTAGACACCAGGCCTTGGTGTCTCAGGTGTGCAAAGCGGCTACTTGGGCCTCAGTGCACGTTTACTAAGTTTTACAAGGTTGATGTTTCAGCATCTGTGGATGCTGCTTTTGGCCGCAAAGTTTTGCAAGCGGCAGTGTAGGCGCGACTGGCGCCGCCTGAGAGGGCTTTTTTTGTTGGGTACAGTTGTTATAGTTTGCCCGCCCCTCTTGATTGACACAGCTTTGGGACGTCCCCACGTGTTATAAGAAGGGCTGCGTCTGTCAGTGAACGTAAGAGAAAAAGGGATTTTATTATAACTTACCGTAAAATCCCTTTCTCTGAGTTCACTGACAGACGCAGCACCCACCCCTCTGTTGAGTTTGTACGGCTTGTTATGAACTGATATGCTATTGTCTAGCAGGGGGTTATATGCTAAGGTGAGAACGGCCTCTTGGGAGGGGCCAACCTATGCTTTTGTTTTTCTTGCCTAGTCTACTCCTAGTAATATGAGCATAAACCCCACGTGTTATAAGAAGGGCTGCGTCTGTCAGTGAACTCAGAGAAAAGGATTTTACGGTAAGTTATAATAAAATCCCTTTTTTCAACTTCTATGGGAGTTGGAATCACCTCGAAGGTTCCAGAGTCCCAACTGGATAGAGCGTTGAAGATTTAAGGGGATATTTATTAATCAGTGACCCTTTTCTACCGTGGATGCACCAGTAATCCATTTTACCAGGCATTGACAGCTAAACTCCCTGCTAAAATTCTGCTTTGAGTTAACTGGAGTGGTTCTCTGCCCTGTGCTGGTGGTAACCTTACTCTGAACCGCCACCATCTCTGTGGTAAGGCCTTGTTTCTTGAAGTGGCTAGAGCAAATGTTTGGAGCTTAATGATGATGGCTTGTTGGACACGAGAGGCTGATGAGGCATCTAAGGAGAATTTGATTAACTTATCAGTAAAGGACCTTCTCTTTGGACCTTTTCTTGACATGGTTATTAGTAACTCCATGGCTTGCCAGAGTGCACTCCTGCCTTAATGTGGGAGATTTGGCAAGGGAGTGGAGGAATCCCACTTTGCTCAATCTACTTCATTAGTTAGTATACATAGATGAGTGATGGTCAACGTGAAAATTAGAGGCCTCAAGTGTGGCCCCTGACACTTCCAGAGAGCCATACAATTGCAGCGCATTGAGGTGCATTGCTTTAAGTTAGGCAGCCCATTCAAAATTAATTAACTCTAATGCACCCAATGCCTAAACATTTCATGCCTGCTGCTTTTTTTTTTTTTTTTTTTTTTACAGCATATCGCAATGCACACTGAAGAAGTTTAACAAGCCCAATATTGGAGTCAGCGAGTGCAATAACTTCCAGCACAGGTGTCCATGGATGCAATATTACCCTCAGTATTTGTGTCAGTGGATGCAATAATAACCCCTGAGCATTGATGTCAATGAGTGCAGTAATGACCCCCCAATATTGGTGTCAATGAGTGCAATAATAAACACAGTGTCAGTGGACACAACAATAACCACCAACACTGGTACCAGTGGATGAAATAACCCCTGTCTTTGCTATCAGTGAGAGCAATATTAACCCCCAGCATTGATGTCAGTGAGTACAATAATAACCCTCAAAAGTGGTGCATGTGAACATCATAATACCCCCATCATTAGTATCAGTGAGTGCAGTAAGAACACACATCATTGATGTCAGTGGTGCAATAATAGCCAACCAACATTGGTTTCAGTGGAGGCAATAATAAACCCCAACATTGGTGTTAGTGGACTCAATAATAACTCTGTCATTGCCATCAATGAGTGCAATCATAACCCCCAACATTGGTGTCAGTGGACACAAAAATAACCTCCAGCAGTGGTATCAGTACTATTAACCCCCTCCCGGCGCTGTCCTCCAGAGGCTTCTGCTGATGCTCTAAACACTGGGCCATGTCCATTTGTGTGCTTTATCCTGGCATCCCAGGGATGCTCAGATAACCTCTCCTGAAGACAAAAAAGTGAAATTTTGCAGTCTAAACCCTTTCAAAGAGACCTAAAATCAGCAAGCCATCTCAAATACATGCTTAAAGAGCCCCCCACATCCTGGACCTTTTAGAGATAACTTCATAAAGATGACCTAAACATAAACAAGTACACACTACTGCCATTCTGCCTCTTCTTCTTTAGTCCTGTTCATAGTGCCTCTCTGCTGCCTGTGCCCACACTCCCATGCAGCCATTTTGAAATTCATATCCAGGGTCCATTTGCAATGCACCAACACTGCAAGACTGCACAGATAAGCTATGAGATTTCACTGAGGGCACTGCAGACATTGTCTTTCCTGGGATAATTAGTGTGGCCGGGTCTAAGTCCTCAGTGCCTTTATGGAAACCAGAAAGTAGATACAAGAATGGTAAGTAAATTTAAAAAGAAAACAGTTTTAGATGAATTCACATCAGCATGCAGATATTCTTGCTGACATTAACTTTTGTTAAAAAAAAAGGTCTGCTTTAAGATGCCCTTTCCCTATGGGGCATTGATCCCACCCCATCCTTATTTTTCAGAAAAAATCTCTCTCCTTCCCCCTTTCATGGTGCTATAATGGTTCCTGGTACTACCTGACTTGGTGTGAATAGGGTAGTTTCTTCCCCCTCTGACTTGGATAGACTCCACCTACTGGTAGCCATATGCCTAAAGCTTCAATCTGCTTTCCCAAAACAAATAGTGCTGCTTTGTCAGGGGTTCTTTTGTGACTTAATATTTTGACCTGGCATCCATTGAATATGACTTAAAGCAGAGGTCCCAGGGAAAAAAAAAAGACCCATCTTTGGATCGGGGGACGGGTACAGCCGCCTCCATTGCGGGTAAGGGAACCTGGACGTGTAGCGTTACAGCTTCACGCCGGGCACCTTACTGTGCATGCGCGAGGCTCTGCCACACTCTGCTATTGGCCAGGCAGCCAGTAGCAGAGCGAGCACGGAGGAGGGAGCCGGGCTGCTGATGCTGAGCTCCCGTCTAAAGACAGGTGTCCTCTTCCCCCTCCCCCCAGAAAGGTGCCAAATGTGACACCTGAGGGGGGGAGGTATCCAACCAGCAGAAGTTCCACTTTTGGGTGGAACTCCGCTTTAAGTCTTACTGAGCCTTATCTCCAAGAAGGTCTGGGAGCTTTTGCTTTCACAGGCCTAGTAGCCTGGTCCTTACGCTGGACAAGGCCAAGAGTGTTTGACCACACTGTGGGGTTGATTTGCTAAAACTGGAAAGCGTGAAATCTGGTTCAGCTCTGCAGAGAAGCCAATCAGTTTTGAGGTTTTATTGTCAACGCTTAATTGAACAAGCTGAATTTAGAAGCTAATTGTCTACCATGCACAGCTGCACCAGGTTTTGCATGTTTTAGTAAATCAACCCGTCTTCCTTAGAGACAAGGCGGCGCCATTCAGAGATCAACATGGAAGGAGGAGGATTTTGCACCTAGAGCAGTGGTTCTCAACTCCGGTCCTCGGGACCCACTAACAGGCCAGGTTTGCAGGATAACTGAAATGCATCACAGGTGATATCATTTGCTGCTCAGTGATTGCAGTATTCTAGTCTGTATCTTCCCAAGGTAATACTTAAAATCTGGCCTGTTGGTGGGTCCCGAGGACTGGAGTTGAGAACCACTGACCTAGAGGCTTCTTGTCTCCTACATGGCAGGAACAATTGATTGCTCAATGGCCCTGTGCTCCCTTGGATTGTGAGGCTAAAATTCCTGCTGCTCGTCTGAGAATGGTTCACAGGACTAGGGATGACTATAGGCTTCTTAGAATGAGTTTTTAAAAATCAAGTAGGCAGGTTTTCAGAGTTTTCCCTGTTAGACCCAGACATGTGTTTAGGTTGAAGGATCCCTATTCATGCCTCTGCTCTTCTGGCATCTTGTGCACCAGTCTGGGTTGTGGCATGCTTTCAAACCTGCCTACTCTGGTGCAGGTATCTCTTCTTATCATCCTCCACTCTTTTTTAGTCAGCCTCAAGGACTATTTAGTTATCTGAGAATATAATCTTGTGAGGACTTTCATTTTTTTTGTGGCTAACTTGCTGGGAGATTGCCTCCCCCATGTAACTTTTCATGTCGTGGGATCTCCTTTCCCTGTATCATCATAAATAAATCCTGTTCACTGTGCCTTCATTCTTTTTCTGTATTGAAGCAAAATGGCCTACCAGGTCATTGGAATACAGAACTCCTTAGACACGTTGAAATTCTCCCTTGTATGCCGACAGGCTGCTTTTCTTACTTATTAAATTTCATATTTAATGGCTACTTCTAGTTAACAACAGTGCACTTACTTTAAATTAGTGTAGAACACTAAAAGATACAATGGCAATGTGCTGGGGGAGTTAATAATGAGACAAAGGTGGTATACCTTTCTAGCAGGTATAACTTGTTTTGGATTCCACAGTCAGTCTCAGTTCTTAGCCAACTTAACAGTCCTGTTTAAATCCTGCAAGGGTTACTGCTCTCTTCCTTCATGCATGTCTGAGATGTTACAAGCTAACTGTGGATATGAATTTCTTTCTGTTACTGTTCTGCATTTAACTCTCAGTGCTCTGTGGTATGTTCTGGAAAATGCTGGTCATGTGTTATCCTGTCTATAAATATCACATTACATAGTAGTTCATTTGTTATACAGTGAAATCCCACAGTTCTGGCCAGTGGATGCTGGGTGACTGATGTTGGGTTTCTCACGCTTCATATTCCCAGTAGCCTATCTGATAAAGTCAGTCCACAAATGTTATACTTGTAGCTACAGCCCCCTATTACATTGTTATAAGAACCCTGGTGACTCTGAACAAGGAGTGTGTGTATGCGAATTGTGGCATTTTTTGAGGCTGTCTTTAATGCCCAGTTCCATTCCAGGCCACTACAAATCAGCATTTTGACTGTGTCAGACAAATAGACCCAGTCTCTGGACTGCCCCATGCGTCTGTCTATTAGAGCCCTATTCTCTCTGATGTAGTGGTTTTCCAGTCTATTGCTGGAATTATTAGTCATTTTTCCAGTGTCTTAGGAGGTACTCTTGACAGTTGCCAGTCTGTTGGGCTGGGAAGGAGGGTCCTTCCAGACTTTGAAAGCCCAGGAAACTTGGTCAGGAGAGAAATCCAAGCTCCCCATCAACATTCTGGAACTTTGAGCCATTCAACTGTTCCTTTTAATCTCTCAAAATTTGAGGTCTCTTAGTGAGGGTTCATTCAGACAATGCCAGGCTATGTCCTACATGAACCATCAAGGAAGCACAAGTTGTGTCGCTCAAAGGGTGATGGACTTGATTCTGACTTGAGCAGAACATCACATTCTGGCCTTGACCATGGTACTTTTACTAGGAGAGGAAAACTGGCAGACAGACTTCCCTAATGGTAAGTGTCTGGATAAGGGGAAGTGATACCCTCATCCCAAGGTGTTTCAGGCTATCTGTCTCAAGTGCAGGATTTAGCTGTAGACCTGTTGCCATCCAAGTTCAACAATAAGCTGGACAGATTTGTCACCAGATCTAGGGATCCTCAAACTTTCACTGTAGGTGCGCTTTTGTCTCTGTGGGATAAGTTCTCTGTGATCTATTCTAAGATTCTCTTACGGCTGTTCTGATAATGTAGTCATGTCAGCCCTTCAAGGGCCTACCTTGAGCCTATAAAGGATATTCCCTTGGCTGATCTTACTCACAAAGTTGTTTTGGAACCTTTCCTGATGTTACACAAGCATAAGGTTGTCATAAGACCTTTTCTGCCTAAGGTGAACTCTTCTTTTCACTTTAACCAGGATATTGTCCTGCCCGCTTTCTGTCTTGCTCCAAAACATCCAAAGGAGGCTCTCTCCATTGTGTGGCTGTAGTCCGTGCTGTAAGAGTTTACCTCTCGGTTACAGCTTCCGTCAGACAATCGGATTCAATTTTTGTTCTTCCTGAAGGTTTTCCTGCTTCTTGTTCCACCATTGCCAGATGAACTAGACAGGTCTTTGTTCAAGCCATGGTTATTTCTTGGGGTTTACAGCATTAGGCATCTATTTCACAGATTTGCAGGGGTGTGACTTGGACTGCTGGTCACACGTTTGCAAAGTTTGACCATGTGGATATTCAAGTCTCAGCGGTTGCTGGTTTCAGCCAATAGGTGCTTCAAGGCAATCCAAGTTGGGTCCCATGCCCTTGTTTTTGGCAGGCCTGTTGACATTTTCTTTTCGCTGTTGCCCAACCCTTTTTATATTACTTTTGGAGATCTCAGTTGTCTATTCATTTGTTCTGTACTGTATGATCAAGAAAAAAGGATTTTCTACTTACCTGTAAAATCCATTCCATGAAGTATAGTACAGGAAACAGGTTCCTCCCCTCCCTGTTGTCCTCTATTAAAAAAATGGTGGGTTTCTGCATAGTGTGAGGGTGTTATATGGGGGTCCTAACCGCTATGTTTGCTAGGTTCCAATCACCTGGAGGTAACTGCAAATAACCTAGTCATCTAGAACTTAGCCCGTTTCTTGTACTGTACTTCAGTTGATCACTTGATGTTTCTTCTCTCATTGAGACCAAACATAGATGAAAATTCAAAGGACATGTACACACTCCAAGAAAGAAAATACATGCCCGGTTTCCCAAAGTATGCTGTGTGGGTATCAAGGATATTTATGTATGCAGTGTATAAGAAATGTCCAATTAGGACAGATATCTCTACTAAATATTTTTATTTTAATCAAAGACAAAGATTATTAAAGAGGTTGTAAAGTCACAAAAAAAAAAATAAAACCCTGCAAGAGAAAGGCATAATGAGCTAGTATGCACCGCATACTAGCTCATTATGAAATACCTTAGAATGAAGCCCTGTATCGGAGTCGACACTACGAGTACCAGGCCAGCATCTTCCACCCAAAGCTACTTCCTGGTTCGCGGCTCCGGCCAATCACAGCGCCAGAGCCGCGAACCCGGAATCATGAGCGCGGGAGCCGTCAGTTATGGCACGGCCCCATAGAAACGGCACCAATCGGCCCGTTTCTTCACTGCGCATGTGCCGATGACGTCAACACATGCCAGTACATTGTATATCTCCTAAACCGTGCAGGTTTAGGAGATATACAGGGAACCTACAGGTAAGCCTGATTATAGGCTTACCTGTAGGTTAAAGTGGTTGTCATGACTTGACAACCACTATAACCAGCACAGAAAAGAGTTCCAGAACATCTGTGTCACAGTACACAACAAAATATCTAACACTTGAGTATACAAGCAAGCAAAGAAATCAGCAGTAATTCAAATTACAGTATATCTGTGGCTATAAATATAGAACCTCAGCTCTGTTATTGCAACTTGCCCAATATGTAAGTAAGGTAATAAACAGCCATGCAAGTAAACATAGAATATGGGGGTAAAAACGAACCTCAGGTAACATGATGACTAGGCAATAAGCCTTAGAACCAAAGCTCAAGCTAGTAACCGATGTAAAACCAGCTCCACGCTTGCTCACCCTGGTATCGACAGCCATCCATCGGGGGCAAGGAACTTTTCCAATACATCAAAAGCACTTTACCAGCCTAAAATAAGGCTCTGAGGACAGCCTCTTCAACAAACGTGTCAGAAGTCACAGGATCCAAAATACCAAGGATTCAAGATAAGGGAGTGAGAGATAAATTCAATTGGAAAGCCTGCTTGATTGTATGAAGGATGGTATCCCAGTATCAATGGAATGTGGGGCAACGCCATAGCATATTCTCTACAAAATTACAATTCATTTTTTTCCTTAAGGTGAGCTCTAGAAGTCCTTGATCATTAAAAACCATTCTAAGAAGTCTTGCTGACTTACAAACGACATTGTGTGGCTAGCGTAATCAAATTCTGTGATGTTACTGATAGCTTTGTGATAATATACACTAAAATTTGAAGTGGAGCAGTAGCGTTTTTGAGCATGTTTACACAAGTAAGAAACAATTTAGCCTATTAATCAAGTTTCCCATTTTGTATGCAGTGCTCTTATAGTTTCTACTGTCTCTGATGTTTGCTCTGGAACACACACTCAAACCCATGTGTTCTCTATTTTCAGTTGCGTATGTACTCATGCCTGTGGTTCTTTCCATTATTTCGTAATAGAGCCACGTAAGGTGAAACTGACGACTAATAAATACGAACCAGAAAAATCAGCCAGCTCTGCAGGAACCGGCTGAATTTCCCTCTGTGTGTACCTCTGTCTGTTCAACAAGCCAGTCTAACAACCGGCTTCTATCAAATGGTAATTTTGGAAAACCAGTGTTCAATCAGTGCTTGCAGCCAATGGCCGCAGCGCTGTTCTGTGTATTCTGCCAGGAGGGGAGCTCCTGATGTCAAAATACAATAGCGCTGCGGGGGAAGATCCCTGCATCTACAGTTGTGTTCAAAATAATAGCAGTCAGACATCGCTAACCTGATCAATCACTGTTTTTAGTAGAAATTAATTTACTAGCAGGTGTAGTAGAGCAATAGAAATCCAACAGTCCTGACATGCATGCTGCTGATTCTGTGTAATTGAATCACTAATTGAAAGGGGCAGTTCAATTAGTGAGGTCATTCATTCTTTGAAAAACAGGTGGCAATTATTGCCCTTTAAGGAAGGAAGGCAGCAAATGTTCTACATGCTGGTTACAGTGCATTTCTCTCTGAAATTCTGAGGAAAATGGGTCGTTCCAGGCATTGTTCAGAAGAACAGCATACCTTGATTAAAAAGTTTATTGGAGAGGGGAAAACATATAAAGAAGTGCAGAAAATTATAGGCTGCTCAATTAAAATGATCGCAAATGCTTTAAAATGGCAATCAAACCCTGAAAGACGTGGAAGAAAGCGAAAAACTACCATTTGAATGTATAGAAGTATACCCAAAATGGCAAAGACTCAGCCAACAATCAGCTCCAGGAAGATCAAAGAAGGTCTAAAGTTACTGTGTGTACTGTTAAAATTAGAAGATGCCTATGTTAAGCCAAGCTATCTGCAAGAAGCCCCCGCAAAGTCCCACTGTTGAAAAAAAGACATGTGCTGAACAGGTTAGAATTTGCCAAAGAACACATTGACTGGCCTAAAGAGAAATGGCGCAACATTTTGTGGACTGATGAAAGTAAGATTGTTCATTTTGGATCTAGTGGCCGGAGACAGTTTGTCAGACGACCCCCAAACACTGAATTCAAGCCACAGTACACTATAAAGACAGTGAAGCATGGTGGCACAAGCATCATGATATGGGGATGTTTCTCATACTACAGTTTTGGACCTATTTATCGCATACCAGGGATCATGGATCAGTTTGAATACATCAGAATACTTGAAGAGGTCATGCTGCTTTATGGTGAAGAGGAAATGCCCTTGAAATGGGTGTTCCAACAAGACAACGACCCCATACACACCAGTAAACGTGCAACATCTTGGTTCCAGACCAACAGGATTGACGTTATGGAGTTGCCAGCCCAATCCCCGGGTCTTAATCCAATAGAAAACTTGTGGGGTGACATCAAAAATGCAGTTTCTGAGGCAAAACCAAGAAATAGAGAAGAACTGTGCAATGTAGTCCAATCATCCTGGGCTGGAATACCTGACAGGTGTCCTTTTCCACAAATCTGGCATCTCTCGTCAGCGGCCGCAGACGTCAGCAGCCTCCCTGCTCGCTCTGCTACTGGCCGCCTGGCCAATAGCAGAGCATGGTGGAGCCTCGTGCATGCGCAGTAAGGTGCCCGGCGTGAAGCCGTAATGCTACACGTCTGGGTTCCCTTACCCGCAATGGAGGCGGCTGCACCTGTCCCCCAATCCGAAGATCGGCGGCGGGTGCAGACATCGCTGGACTCCAAGACAGGTAAGTGTCCTATTATTAAAAGGCAGCAGCTACTGTATGTGTAGCTGCTGACTTTTAATTTTTTTTTTTTCCCTGGCGGACCGCCGCTTTAAGTGATTCAAAGGAAAGCAAAATCTTCAAACATTTTTCAGTTTATATAGTGAATGTTTGAATTTGTAAAGAAGAATACAAACACTGCTATTTTTTTGAACAGTTAATTCACTGTTCTTCAATTTTTTTTAGAGGAACAACACAAATTTGATATATTTTTCTTCATGTTTTGATTTGGAATAGAATGTGTAGCGTTCCCAATGCATTTGTGTGTAAGGAAATAAAAGCTATTAGAAGGATTTTGAGCTTTATTCGCTTTTTTAAACGCACTGCTATTATTTTGAACACAACTGTACATTGCTTGTGTGGATGAGGGGATCTTTGCGCTTTTTGTCATTCAACCTGCTAGTTGAACAAAGGAAAACTCCCTGTGTATACCCTGCTTTAGTGCAGATGTTCTTTAAAAATAGTGTCACTGTCTCCCTTCCCACTCCTTCATAATTAAACATTGCTAGCATCCACTGCCTTGACATCCACTGCACTGGATCATGTTTACAACCTTTAGTGCTAAGGGTAAGAGCTATGCTTGTGCACTAAAGTAGGGATTTCAGGTTCCCACTGTGGCAGTAAAAAGCAGGTCTGCACTGCATTTTTGGTTATATGCATCATAGTTACCTACAGTGCAGCTCCCCAGTGACTTTCACTGTTTGGCCTGCCCAGCTGATGGGCAGGTCGTACAGTAAAGCTTGCTGGATGGTGACATTTTAGATTTCATTCTGCTATGTTAGAAGGAGGGAAAGAGCTCTAACAAAAATAAGTGTGCCTTTAAAATCCTTTGTGAACACAAATGTAGGGGTAGTAGGGACCAGGGCATGGAAAAAACGCCTAAATTGCAACACACAGCATACTTATTGTGAAAGCAATCAGTGCAGATCAACTCTTTAATGAAGTAAAAGAGGCAGTGTTACTAATTGGTGATAAGCCGATGATAAAAAGGGTGCTGACATACTAAAAATAAATGTGAGTGTGTGAGTGAGAGTATATATAAAAATGATCATATCTCAGTTGCTATAGATTCACACAGTTGGCTGAGGTAAGGTTTAAGTGTGCATGGCTAGTAAGATTGATGGCAATCAATCTGGAGAGTGGGCTGAAGGATATGTCATCAGTCTTAAGGCCCGTACACACGGTGCGACGGTCATATGAAAACGATCGTACGACCACTTGTTGTACGATCATCCGACCATTAGTACGCACGATTAGAACAGCTGATGTGCGACGGTCGTACAACAGGGGTTGGATGAGCAAACTAGAAAACTTTGGTTGTACAACAAGTGGCCGTACAACCGTTGTATCGTGTGTACAGAGAAGTTGGTCCAACAAGTTGTACTGTGCAAAACAGGCATGCTCAGAAGTCAGGAATGCTCAGAAGTGTCCGTTTGTGTAAACCTACGTTCCTAATTCACAAATCACATTCACCTGAACTTCCTCTTTATACGCTCCTAACACGTTACTACGTTCGGCTTGGTTGTACGATCGCTTAGTGCATGTCAGTACACGAGATACAACAGCCAACATACAATTTGGGCTGTTCGGTCGTACAACAGTCGCACCGTGTGTACGCGGCTTTAGAGTGCAGTGCAGTTGCGGAGAATAGGATATGAGCTTGTACAGTAATATAGGCATTATATGGAGAGATGGACTATGTGCATCTGTGTGTTGGGTTCCATAATAATATCGATTTGTTATATACAGTGTGTGTGTGTGTGTGTATGTGTGTATATATATATATATGTGTGTGTGTGCTAAATACAGGCGGTCCCCTAGTTACATCCGACTTACAAACGACTCCTACTTACAAACGGAGGGAGACAACAGGAAGTGAGAGGAAATCTCCCACTAGGAAGGGAAATTCACTCCTGTAAGAGTTATTATGAGGAAAAAGGTGTCTCCACTGAAGCTTTATCACCAAGTTTTGTTTCCACAACAACCCAAAATTTTTCAAAATCCAATTATCATTGGGACAGGAAGTGAGGTGAAATCTTCTGAACAGAAACATAGACAGCAAAACAAACATTACAGGGGTGTTACCCTTTCCCTGTGCTATCCAATAAGCTTAAAAATAGTTTTTTGGGCTGAAGCTACACTTGTACCTATTCCGACTTACAAACAAATTCAACGTACGAACAAACCTACAGTCCCTATTTGTTTGTAACCCGGGGACCGCCTGTACAGTGCTAGGAAAAAGTATAGAATTAAAAAGAATTTGAAAAATAGAAAAAAAAAAAAAATTAACATGGTAGTCAGCTTATGGTGAGAAGGGGGAGGCTAAATAAAGTACAGCATTACTTTTCTAAAAATGGTACCTGTGACCAGGGCAACTTTTCTGGAGACTAAGAGGCAATGCACTAGTCAGTGATGAGTAAAGGCATATACATTATATACTGGCCAATCAGTGGATTTATGCACATGCTTTGAAGGCTGGTTGACTAAGAGTAAATACACATTCAACGGAGACTGGTCACTGAGTGTGGTAATGGAAATACACTTGAGACTGGTCACTGAGTGGGGTAAGGCACATACAATGGAGACTGGTCACTGAGTGGGGTAAGGCACATACAATGGAGACTGGTCACTGAGTGGGGAAAGGCACATACAATGGAGACTGGTCACAGAGTGGGGTAAGGCACATACAATGGAGACTGGTCACAGAGTGGGGTAAGGCACATAGAATGGAGACTGGTCACCGAGTGGGGTAAGGCACATAGAATGGAGACTGGTCACCGAGTGGGGTAAGGCACATACAATGGAGACTGGTCACCGAGTGGGGTAAGGCACATAATATGGAGACTGGTCACCGAGTGGGGTAAGGCACATACAATGGAGACTGGTCACCGAGTGGGGTAAGGCACATACAATGGAGACTGGTCACCGAGTGGGGTAAGGCACATAATATGGAGACTGGTCACCGAGTGGGGTAAGGCACATACAATGGAGACTGGTCACCGAGTGGGGTAAGGCACATACAATGGAGACTGGTCACCGAGTGGGGTAAGGCACATACAATGGAGACTGGTCACCGAGTGGGGTAAGGCACATACAATGGAGACTGGTCACAGAGTGGGGTAAGGCACATACAATGGAGACTGGTCACCGAGTGGGGTAAGGCACATACAATGGAGACTGGTCACCGAGTGGGGTAAGGCACATACAATGGAGACTGGTCACCGAGTGGGGTAAGGCACATAATATGGAGACTGGTCACTGAGTGGGGTAAGGCACATACAATGGAGACTGGTCACTGAGTGGGGTAAGGCACATACAATGGAGACTGGTCACCGAGTGGGGTAAGCCACATACAATGGAGACTGGTCACCGAGTGTGGTAAGGCACATAATATGGAGACTGGTCACCGAGTGGGGTAAGGCACATAATATGGAGACTGGTCACCGAGTGGGGTAAGGCACATACAATGGAGACTGGTCACCGAGTGGGGTAAGGCACATACAATGGAGACTGGTCACCGAATGGGGTAAGGCACATATTCTGGAGACTGGTGACTGAGAAGGTTAACGCAAATATACTGGGTCAGATCAGAATCTCCAATGAATTGTTATCTTTAGGTTGGTCATCCAATTTCCACTAGTGATATACATAATTTGAATCTTGCTAATAACTTCAGCAAGTATATTGACAGATACCAAAACCTTTTACTTTACTGAAAAATAAAACATTATGGAAGTCAGAAATCTTCTTTAGAACGATCTATGAAAAAATAAAAAATGATCAAAAACACCAGTGCTATTGACCGTAAATACATACAATCCTATTGTAAATAATACTGCAGCGCATACAGTCCATACAGGTAGCAAAAGTGTCCTTAGATGTTTACATGAGACAGTTCTATGATGTAAATGTAGGCACACCGACCATCCACCAAGAGCACCGTCACCAGAATCACCCAATAATCAAGCCCCTTACCGGAACCCACCGACCCCCTATTACGGAGGGTCAGTACTCACTTCCAACAATGGCCCTGCTGTTTAATCACCGTAGGGTCTCACCATGCAGCTTCTCACATAGGTCGATACACTGCTCGGCTCCACTCAAGGTAGCGATAACTTTTTCCCAAAAGCAACTTCCACTCGTTGCAATCATGAAAAAATAAAGGGATCCAATAGTGCAGACAATCCAGCAATTTTTAATAAAATTAGGAATAAAAATATTGCACTCACATGATATCCAAATTTAGCAGCACATTAAAACGTTTCCAACCAAAGAGATGGCGGCCGCGGCTTCCTGGTCACAAACGGCAAGCGTCACACAGGCTCCACCCGACGCGTTTCGTCATCAGTAGACGTCGTCAAGGGGCGTGGTCAGCCTGCGACGCCTCGGGCATTATATGACCAGGATGCGGAAATGAGATGCGTTCCACACGCCATCTCAACAAGCCAGAAACACCGGAAGTGGACTACCAAGCGATACCGCATAGCAGAATTAGCAACACTCCCGTGCAAAAAAGGCCCAGGATGTAAAAGGCTTAGGTATTTTTAATCTTAGCCAGTACCCCCTATCTAGTGATGAAATACATGTCCTGAATCGGGGATTAAAACATGCTCCCCCACGTTCTATGAATAAATTTGAATCCTATATGGATGTTCATAAGTTCATCATGAACATTAAGAGATATCTCATTAGCAATCCTGTTCGGTCGGGATTGAGCCAGGACTGTTATAGGCACTCTGGCTTGGCCAATGCCTCACTCTTTAACCCTCCTGGAAATATACCCCCCGCTTTGTCTATATTTAGAGATTTAGTTCTCAAAGATCTTGATTCTATCAAAATCAGAAAAAACTATCCCGATCTTAAATTTGAGAGAGGATTACGATCCTTGAAGGAACGTAGGGACATTATTGTTAGACCAGCTGACAAAGGGGGGGGTATTGTGGTTTTGGACCACTCTGCTTATGGGAAGGAGATGGACAGATTGTTGTCTGATAAGGACACTTATTGTGTTCTACCCAACAATCCCACCAGTGCCTATAAGAGGGAACTGAACAGATTGGTGGACTCGGGCTTTAAGGAAGGCATTATTACTAAGAAAGAGAAGTCTTTTTTGGTACCGGTGGCCCCTAGGCTGCCGGTAATTTATTACCTACCCAAAATTCATAAGAGTCTTACCGACCCCCCTGGAAGGCCCATAGTTAGTGGCATTGATTCCATCACTTCCAGGGTGGGTCGGTATATAGACACCTTCCTTCAGCCCTTGGTTACCAAAACCCCGGCCTACCTCCGGGATACCACTCAGGTTATCAATTTCCTGGGTGGGGTGAAGTTGAGTGAGGGCACTATCTTAGCTACCGTGGATGTGTCCTCCCTCTACACCATCATCTCCCATGTACATGGTATGGAGGCGGTGGAGCATTTTTTGAGGCTGGATGATACGCTTCAACCCAAGCAGGTCGACTTTATCTTGTCCCTTTTGGATTATGCCATGAGGCACAACTTCTTTTGGTATGGTGGGAATCATTACCTCCAGACCAGGGGAGTGGCCATGGGGGCTAAATATGCCCCCAGTATGGCCAATCTTTTCATGGCTAAATGGGAGGAGGACGTCGTCTATAGTGATCGTAGACCTGAGCTGAAGGTTTGGCTTAGGTATATAGACGACGTCCTCCTCCTATGGGAAGGGGACTTGCAGTCCCTTGACCTGTATATGTCCTCATTAAATAACAACGATAGGGGGATCAGATTTGAGTATGAAGCAAGTAGTACCAGGATACATTTCTTGGACCTCAACATTGAAGTGAGGGGGCACCAACTCGTTACTTCCACCTATTTCAAGGAGATGGACCGGAACGGCTACATCGATGGGAGTAGCTGTCACCACCCTGCGTGGTTGAGGGCTATCCCGAAGGGCCAGTTCATCCGTCTCCATAGAAATTGCACCAGTGTGGCTACCTTTAAGGAGGAAGCCTTGATTTTGAAGAAAAGGTTTGAGGAAAAGGGCTATGAGTCTGCATTAATTCATCAGGCATATGAGGAGGTTGTTGCCCTTGATAGGCAGCAGTTGTTGAAGCCTAGACAGAGACATACCGAGAACAAATTCACATGTCCTTTTGTTACGACCTATTCCAATCAATACCGACAAATTAATAGAGTATTGAGAAAACATTGGGCGGTATTGAAGAATGACAGAGTACTGTCATCTCTATTGTCGGATGCTCCCACGATTTTGTTCAAGGGGGCTGCTCCGATTCGATTGGCTGTTGCACCTAATGTCAGAGACCCTCCCCCTAAAAAAAGCTATGTTTTTTCAAACAATGAAGGGTTATTACCCTTGTAGGAGGTGTGGGGTGTGTTCTGTCAATAGTATTAAATCTAAGTGTACTAGCTTTCTCTCCTCGCACTAGGCTGTTATCTCTACTGTCATGAGACAGTAAGAAGTTATGGCGGGTTACAAAAGAGTTATGAGATAATTAAACAGCCATAACTAACCTTATCCAGCATTGTTTTCCTGTA
>BLSH010118531.1:695550-728096 GCA_018402905.1 Glandirana rugosa
TCCTGTGTCCTCCCGGTAGGTGTGTCCTGTGTCCTCCCGGTAGGTGTGTCCCCTGTGTCCTGTGTGGATGGCCCTCCTGTGTCCTGTGTGGATGGACCCCCCTGGGTCCTGTGTGGATGGGCTCCCCTGGGTCCTGTGTGGATGCCCCCCTGGGTCCTGTGTGGATGGACCCCCCTGGGTCCTGTGTGGATGGACCCCCCTGGGTCCTGTGTGGATGGTCCTCCTGTGTCCTGTGTGGATGGACCCCCTGGGTCCTGTGTGGATGGGTCCCCCTGTGTCCTGTGTGGATGGACCCCCCTGGGTCCTGTGTTGATGGGCTCCCCTGGGTCCTGTGTGGATGGGTCCCCCTGGGTCATGTGTGGATGGCTCTTTTTTTATTTCTTAATTTTCTCATGAATTATGATGTACAATGCACCCTTACCGATGAGAGAACACTGGGCAGGAACCTAATATCAGCCCCTCCCATCCTGTATACACCCACTGGCTACACAGGAGCAGTGCCCCTCCCTGGAAGTGATGTCATTAGCCTTCAGTAACCACACCCACTGGCTGGTTTTACTCTCAGGAGGAAGTAGAATTGAAGTCATGTGACAGCACTGGATGCTGCAAAATAAAGGGAGAAAAACTGGGAATTTTCATTTTGAGGCATGCGGCTGAACTTCGCTCACATGAATGATTGCAGGGGAGAATTTAAGTGTCAGGGTGGACTTTCACTTTAAGAGTTTGCCATCGGATTCCCGGGCTTTTTTTGGGTCCTGCCTTCCTTCCTGGTTGATAAAATAACCAATTCAAAACATCATCTCTCAGTTCTACTGAGTGACATTCAGTTTGTTTAAGTTAATTACATGTGTGTCCCTTATATTTCACCAATATTTGATTTGTGGTTATATGTACTGAGAGTTACACAATTAAGGAAATATATTTCAATAGATTGACAAATAATATATAAATGCTTTCAAAGTAGCACTGGTGTATTTATGAAAAAAACAAAATCGAGCAGGGAGCCGGTCACCATCTGAGCTTTTTCTATTGAATTCAGTCAGGAGACCCAAAACTATTACCCATTGCAGTGCCAGAAGATCGAAACCAGGAAAAAGACCAATGAAGACTTCTCCAAAATCCAGCTGCCCGCATGGTGGGCATTTACAAGTAATTTAAGTGCAGGCAAGTTAGGGCACAAAAGCTGTAGGGCTTAAAATGGATTTTTGCTAAACGTTAGCTTTAATACGGGGCTCCTCTATGGACCCTTGCATGATGGACTTTCCAGTACAAGAACTTAGAAATGTCGGTGTGCTTTGATGGGTGCATCTTTATCTGTAAGATGCCAAGAATGAAGCTAGGTGTCAGGAGTCAGGACACCCAGTCACTAAATAGAGAACTTCAGCCATGGGAAAAGTAAGATTGGTTACCTGTGTGTGTGTGTTTTATGACAATTAGCCTTGTTTAATCACCCCAAGACCAGACACTTTCACCCCTTCCTGCCCAGGCCAATCCTCAGATTTCAGTGCTCTCACAATTTGAATGACAATTACTCAGTCATGCAACACTGAACCCATATGAAATTTGAATAATCTTTTGATACAGATAGAGCTTTTATTTGGTGGTATTTAAATCAACACTGGGTTTTTCGTTATTTGCTATGAAAGCGAAAAAAATACCAAAAATTTAGAGAAAAAAATCGTTTTTCTTTGTTTCTGTTATAAAGTTTTGCAAATAAATAATCTTTTAGCAAGATGTGTTCTACTAAATTTCTTTGGTAAAAATAGCCCAAATCAGCGTATATTATTTAGTCTGTGTAAAAGTTATAGACTCCACAAACTATGGTAAAATCCCCAGGACAGTATAAATACTCCCTAAATGACCCTTTTTGGAAAGTAGACAGTCCAATGTATTTAGTAAGAGGAATGGTAAGTTTTTTGAAGTTGTAATTTTTTGTCACAATTTTATGGAGAATGTGAAAAAAACATAGTTTATTTAATTTATTCATTGTCATTTTAATAAGTTATTTTTCACGCACAACATAAGCATACTTATAATTACACCCCAAAACACAATCTGCTATGTCTCCTAAGTGTGGAAATAAAACATCAGTGCCTGACCTCACAAATGCACTTCTGGAAGAATGGTCAAACATCCCCATAGACACACTCCTAAACCTTGTGGTGGACAGCCTTCCCAGAAGAGTTGAAGCTGTTATAGCTGCAAAGGGTGGGCCAACTCAATATTGAACCCTACAGACTAAGACTGGGATGTCATTAAAATTCATAGGCGTCACAATACTTTTGGCAATATAGTGTAGCTTACTGTAGCATAGCAGCCCCAGTTCCTAAGTTCCTATAAACAGGACACTGTGAAAGGTGTGGAGGTGATTAGGGACAATGACTGGTGTGGTGGTGGTCAGGGACAATATGACTGGTGTGGCGGTGATTAGGAACAATGACTGGTGTGGCGATGGTCAGTGACAATATGACTAGTGTGGCCATGGTCAGGAACAATATGACTGGTGTGGCCATGGTCAGGAACAATATGACTGGTGTGGCCGTGGTCAGGGACAATATGACTGGTGTGGCGGTAATTAGGAACAATGACTGGTGTGGCGGTGGTCAGGGACAATATGACTAGTTTTGCCATGGTCATTAACAATAATACTAGTGTGGCCAGGGTCAGGAACAATATGACTGCTGTGGCCATGGTCAGTGACAATATGACTGGTGTGGCCATGGTCAGGAACAATATGACTGATGTGACCGTGGTCAGGGACAATATGACTGGTGTGGCGGTGATTAGGAACAATGACTGATGTGGCGGTGGTCAGGGACAATATGACTAGTGTGACCATGGTCAGGAACAATATGACTAGTGTGACCATGGTCAGGAACAATGACTGGTGTGGCCATGGTCAGGAACAATATGACCAGTGTGGCCATGGTCAGTGACAATATGACTGGTGTGGCCGTGGTCAGGGACAATATGACTGGTGTGGACGTGGTCAGGGACACTGATTTTTTTGCAGAAACGCACTACATTCCATTTAACATGGTTTCCTATGGGTCACGTCTACATCCGCTTGTCTTCCAGCTGTGTGATTTTTTTTGGAAAGGGTCAGGTACTTTTTCGCCACAGCAGGTTGCATTTTTGGCTCCATAGACTTCAATGGAAATGCAGCAGAAAGGCATCAAAAATGCAGCGCTTGTGTTTTTGATGCGCTTCTCCTGCATTTGCTTGTTTCTCCCGCATAACAACAGACACCTCCCAAAATCACAATACACCTTAAAACACAGTGGAAACCACGCAAAACGCAGCAGCTGCAACCTGCATAGGTTCTAATCGCTGTCAGTTATTTTGTGTTCACAGTTTTCCATTATTAGCTGTAAACTAGATTAAACACTGTACTTAAAAAGGGTTAAACATTTAGAAAGCACTCTCTTGCATTGTGTGTTAAAACAGGATAGTATGGGGACAAAGACACTTGAGACTTCCCTTTCCCCTTAGAAACATGTTTAACCACTTGCCGACCAACCGCCGCAGTTATACTGCGGCATGTTATCTCTATTGAGCAAACCGCCGTAGCTGTACATCGCTTTGTACAATTGATACAGTGAGCGCGTGCACAGCGCCGGAGGTGTGCGTGAGCGCCCCGGGCGTAGGGCTGGAGTCGATGCGCGTGGGCGGCTACCACGATGCCCGCCGGCCACCCGCAATCACTCTACAGAGAGCCAGAATGGGGATCGGTCAATGTAAACAAGCAGATCCCCATTCTGTCAGGGGAGTTCAGAGTGATCGTCTGTTCCTAGTGATCGGAAACAGCGAACTCTCTGTACTCCCAGTCTCTCCAATCCCCCCACAGTTGGAAACACCTCCCTAGGGAACATTTAACCCCTTGATCGCCTCCTAATGTTAACCCCTTCCCTGCCAGTGACATTTATACAGTAATTAGTGCATTTTTATAGCTCTGATCGCTGTATAAATGTCAATGGTCCCAAAAAAGTGTCAAAAGTGTCCGATCTGTCCGCCGCAATATCACAGTCCCGCTACAAATCGCTCATCACCGCCATTACTAGTAAATAAAAAAAAAAAATATTAAAAATGCCATAAATCTATCCCCTATTTTGTAGACGATATAACTTTTGCGCAAACCAATCAATATACGCTTATTGCAATTTTTTTTTACCAAAAATATGTAGAAGAATATATATTGGCCTAACCTGATGAAGGAATTTGTTTTTTATATTTTTTGGATATTTATTATAGCAAAAAGTAAAAAATATTTTTTTTTTCAAAATTGGCGGGTTTTTTTGTTGATAGCGCAAAAAATAAAAAACGCAGAGGTGATTAAATGCCACCAAAAGAAAGCTCTATTTGTGTCGAAAAAAGGACATCAATTTTGTTTGGGTGCAATGTCACATGACCGCGCAATTGTCAGTTAAAGCGACGCAGTGCCGTATCGCAAAAAATGGCCTGGTCATTAAGGGGGTAAATCCTTCAGGTCCTTAAGTGGTTAAAAGTAATTTATTTATTTATTTATTTTATGTATGCTGTGTGAATAATAACACATAATATATATACATATATAAAAAGTGGAAATGCGCTTCATTTTAGCCCTGGTTCACACTGGTGCGGCTTTAAAATCATGCTACTTCAACGCGATGTCAAAGCCGCACATCAGTGTGATTTGCACTGCCGATTTCACTCCAGCTTGCGACTTCCTTAACAGAAGTCTATGCAAGTCGCAATGACATCAGTAAAAAGTAGTGCAGGACCTTTTTCATAATCGCTGCGACATGAGTCGTGGCGATATGAATGGTTCCATTGCCGGCAATGGGTGGCGACTTGCTATGTGATTCGGAACTGTCCAATGGCATGACATGTCTCAGCGGTGTGAACAAGGGCTTAGGTTTTGTGTAACTGTTTTCTTATTTTACTTTTTTCCTACTAAAAAAAAGAATCTATTTCATTACTACATGGCAAATTTTTTACATTCATGTTTGCAAAGTGAATACAAGTCAGTTTACATTTCGTATGGTCTTGAACAGAATTTATAAACACCTTGGCTAACACATAAAATTTAAAGAGAAAAAAGAAAATGTTAGCGCCCAACGTGGGGCTCGAACCCACGACCCTGAGATTAAGAGTCTCATGCTCTACCGACTGAGCTAGCCGGGCTGTTGGGAAAATTGGTACCCATAATATTCTCTGAGGTCTAAGCAGTGTATACTAAAAGATTCAGCACGTCTATGATCATAGCAGCACTTCATATGTAGAGCATTGGTGGTTCAGTGGTAGAATTCTCGCCTGCCACGCGGGAGGCCCGGGTTCGATTCCCGGCCAATGCAACTAAATTTTTTTTTTATTTTTGTCATTTCTGCTTAATAAATAAAGAAATTCCTTAAATTAAAAAAATCCTGTATTTTTAAAAGTTGTGTAAGCATAATGCTTTACCTTTAATACATTAGTATGTATAACTTTAACCCATTAGTTATTTTCCAGTAGTTGGTAGGACTTTTACAGTGAGCAGGAGAACGTTACAGTAATGTATACACAACATAAGTTTAACCCTTCTTAGGCTACACAAAACTTTATTGCGGAGTCTTTGGAGCTGATTAGCTGCAGTTATTTTAATGATCACTCCTGCTATATCTTCTTTGGCTCCAATGATTGCACTGTTTATAGTCATGCCTACCATTGAAGATAAAAAAAAAGAGTACAATGCTCAACTACACAGCAGAATTCTAACGTGTTTGCTAGCAGGAGATTTAACCTTTTAACTTCCAATCAATGTAGTGAAAATAGAGCATTTACTAACAATGGGATGGGCGGGGTCACATGTCACATGACTCTGCCTGCCAGACATTAACCCCTTGGGGATGCTGCCACTCTGTAGATCTCATCAGATTGTATGAGAAATTTATTTCCACAACAAAGATAATAGCGTAGTGTGCTACATAATTCATTCTAAGGCAGCCCATAAATTAATAACATGGGTTGAAAAAAAAAAAGATCCAATTACCCCATCCACAGATTGTGCCCGAGTTTACACATATGCGAACACAGACATTGCATGTGATTCGCACCCGCATTGCCATGCCAATCGCAAGCAATGTGAGGTCAGCCATACAGTTTGTATGGCTGAACTCGCATTGGATTCGCACAGAAAAGGTGCAGGGACTTTTTTTTTTCGCACTGGAATCGCATCACACCGATGCAATGCGATTCCTGTCTGAATCCACAGTTTGCACTGCGATCTGTGAGCTGATCTGGGGGGGTGTCATTAACATTGTACTGACACCCCCATTGGGGCAGAGGGCAGTGTGAACTGCCCGGAGGAGAGATGCAATTCGATGCGAGAACCGGCACTGGAATCTTGCTGGTTCCCGCATTGCTATAGTGTGAATCGGGGCTGAAGGTGGCTGGGGACGTCCTTCCCACTGAGATATTTTCAGAGTACGTTAATCAGTGTTGCTGGCTATAGCCGGCGGTAGTGGCGAAAGAACTCAGTTTGGTGCCCCCCCAGAGAGAAGTTCTCCATCCACGCTCTCCCAGCTCCCTGCCCAGACAAGGAAGCTTGTGTTCATAAGTTTACATACCCTGGCAGAATTTATGATCTCTTGCCCATTTTTCAGAGAATATGAATGATAACACAAAAACTTTTCTTTCACTCATGGTTAGTGTTTGGCTGAAGCCATTTATTATCAATCAACTGTGTTTTTAAATCATAATGAAAACAGAAACTACCAAAACCAAGAGGGTCTTTATTAAAGTGGTTATAAAACTTCAATTTTTTTTTTATTATTTATAAAAATAACAAACGTGTTATACTTACCTGCTATGTGAAGTGGTTTTGCACAGAGCTGCCCCGATCCTCTTCTTCTGGGGTCCCCGCTGGTGCTCCAGACCCCTCCTCTTCATTGGGTGAAAGACGCTTTCCCTGGGGGGCACCGGCACATGCTCGTTCCCGAGTCCCACTGCTGCGTCCATTGGCAGACAGTGGGACGCAGCTCCGCCCCCCGCTCCTGTGGCACCAGATTTGATTGACAGCAGCATTAGCCAATCGCTCCCGCTGCTATCAATCTGTCCAATGAGGAGAGACGCAGAAACAGGAGCCACTGCGCTTGCGCATATCACTGGATCAGATTGGACTCAGGTAAGGAAAAGGGGGGGTCTGGGGGGGGGGGGGGGGCTGCAGCACAGAAGGTTTTCCACCTTAAGCACTTGCCGGCCGCACACTGCCTTTTAACGGCGGTAATGTGGCACTGTCTTGCAAATCGCCGTAAATAGGCGGTGATTCACGAGCCGCGATGAGCTGCCAGAGGGAAAGAACGGGGAACCACCGATGTAAACACGGCAGTTCCCCATTCTGACAGGTGGCATAAAAGAGATCTACTGATCCCTGTCACTGGGATCAGTTGGATCTCTTATGCCCATAGCAGCCCAACCCCCTCACAGTTAGAACATGCCTAGGGAACACAGTTAACCCCCTCCCTGCCCCCTGCAGGTAAACCCTGTCAATCACATTTATATTGTAGTCAGTGGATATTTACATTTCTGATCGCTGTATAAATGTCATTCGTCCCAAAAAAAGTGTCAAAAATGTCCAACATGTTCTCCCCAATATCAATGTCCCAATAAAATCGCAGATCGCCGCCCTTACTAGTAAAAAAAAAAAAAAAAATGAAAACACCATAAATTAATTCTCATGGTTTGTAAACGCGGCAACTTTTGCGCAAACCAATCAATAAACGCCGATTGCAATTTTTTTACCAAAAATATGATGAAGAATACCAAAACCGATGAATACATTTTTTTTTTATATATTTTTTTTGGATTTGTATTTTAGCAAAAGGTAAGAAATATTTTTTTTGCAAAATTGTCGCAATTTTTGGTTTATAGCGGTGATCAGAAATGACGCAGAGGTGATCAAATACCACCAAAAGAAAGCTCTATTTGTGGGAAAAAAAGGACACAAATTTCGCTTGGGTACAACGTCGCACGACCGCGCAATTGTCAGTTAAAGCGACGCAGTGCTGAATCGCAAAAAGTGCTCTGGTCCTACAGTGGGAAATCCTTCCGAGAGTGAAGTGGTTAAAGGGGTTGTAAAGCAAAAGGTATTTTATCTTAATGCATTCACTAATACTTACCTGAGCCCCATATCTGTTCAGCGATGTCCACGATTCCCTCGACCGTCCTCTCCTCCTGTTTGCCTGAGACACAGCAGTGGCACCATTGGCTCCCATGGCTGTCAGTTAGCCAATCAGATGAGAGAGGGGGTGGGGCCGAAGGACAGCTCTATGTCTGAATGAACACAAGGAGCTGCAGCTTGGCTCGGGTGCCTGCATAGCAAGTTGCTTGCTGTGGGGGCACTCGACAGGAGAGAGGGGCCAGGAGCAGTGAAGAAGGACCCAAGAAGAGGAGGATCGGGGCTGCTATGTGCAAATCCAACTGCACAGAGCAGGTAAGTATAACATGTTTGTTATATAAACAAAAACAAGACTTTACAATCACTTTAATGCATAGAATGCAAAGAAAAACCTTAAAGTGGTTGTAAAGACAGAAGGTTTTTTATCTTCATGCATTCTATTCATTAAGATAAAAAGCCATCTGTGTGCAGCAGCCCCCTAATGCTTACCTGAGGTCCCTCTAGATCCAATTATTTTGGCTGCCCGGGACTCCCCTCCTCATAGGCTGAGACAGCAGCGCGGTGCCATTGGCTCCCGCTGCTGTCAATCAAAGCCAGTTAGCCAACGAGAAAAGAAAGGGGCAGGGTCGGGCTGTGGCTCCCAGCCTGAATGGACACAGGGAGCTGAGGCTCGGGTGCCCCATAGCAAACTGCTTGATGTGAGGGCACTCAACAGGAGGGAGGGGCCAGGAGAGCTGAAGAGGAGGATCTGGGCTGCTCTATGCAAAATCACTGTACAGAGGAGGTAAGTATAACATGTTTGTTATTTTTAACTAAAAAAAAATGAGACTTTACAATCACTTTAAGGCCTGCTTCTTTGTACTCTTCTTCCTTCCCAGTGGTGCCCCTCCCAATCTGGCGTGGGAGCGAGCCTTAAAATCTCCACAAAAAGCGCTGCTGCTTTCTCTTGGCATGGTGGCTAGGGTTGCAACTTTTTCTTCAAGCCAATCCCAAACACTTTAGCGGCACACAATCATTTTTTTTTTTTTGTATGCACTACAGGATTATAAAAGACCTGGGACACCTTTGGGTGCCCCAAGGAGAGCAGCAATGTAGAGCACCACAGTGAACAGTGGGTGTGCCCAAATTGCATTAATAGTTGGAGGGGCTTGGTTATATAAAACAAAAACATTCTTGTACCCATAAAATATACTAAGATTACTACAACAAATGTCATTGTAAAAATATGAACTTGGCCTACCTTATAAGTTGACAGTGTCAGTCAGTAGAGCAGTGGATGGTGTGTGGACAGTGTATGTAGGGCAGTGGACAGTGTCACTAGGGCAGAGACTGGTGTCAGTAGAGCAGTGGATGGTGTCAATAGAGCAGTGGATGTGTCAGTAGAGCAGTGGATGGTGTCAGTAGAGCAGTGGATGGTGTCAGTAGAGCAGTGGATGGTATCAGGAGAGCAGTGGATGGTGTCAGTAGAGCAGTGGATGGTATCAGAAGAGCAGTGGATGGTGTCAGTAGAGCAGTGGATGGTGTCAGTAGAGCAGTGGATGGTATCAGGAGAGCAGTGGATGGTGTCAGTAGAGCAGTGGATGGTGTCAGTAGAGCAGTGGAGGGTGTCAGTAGAGCAGTGGACAGTATCAGTAGAGCAATGGTCGGTGTCTGTAGAGCAGTGGATGGTGTCAGTAGAGCGGTGAACAGTACCAGTAAAGTTGTGGACAATGTCAATAGGGTAGAGGTTGGCGTCAGTAAGGCTGTGAACCGTGTCAGTAGGGGAGAGGTTGGTATCAGGAGGTAGGCAGGAGTCGGTGGATGGTGTCAGTAGAGCAGTGGATGGACTCCGTAGAGCAGTGGATGGTGTCAGTAGAGCAGTGGACAGTGCCAGTAAAGCAGTGGACAATGCCAATAGGGTAGAGGTTGGTGTAAGTAAGGCTGTGGACCATGTCAGTAAGGGAGAGGTTGGTATCAAGTGATAGGCAGGAGTCAGTGGAAGGTGTCAGTAGAGCAGTGGATGGAGTCCATAGAGCAGTGGATGGTGTCAGTAGAGCAGTGGACAGTGCCAGTAAAGCAGTGGACAATATCAATAGGGTAGAGGTTGGTGTCAGTAAGGCTGTGGACCATGTCAGTAAGGGAGAGGTTGGTATCAGGAGGTAGGCAGGAGTCAGTGGATGGTGTCAGTAGAGCAGTGGATGGTGTCAGGAGAGCAGTGGACAGTTCCAGTAATGCAGTGGACAATGTCAGTAGGGTAGAGGTTGGTGTCAGTAAGGCTGTGGAACATGTCAGTAAGGGAGAGGTTGGTATCAGGAGGTAGACAAGAGTCAGTGGACGGTGTCAGTAGGGCAGTGGATTGTGTCAGCCATTAGAGCAGTGGATGGTGTCAGTAGGGCAGTGGACGGTGTCAGTAGTTTTTTATTTCTAAAATTATATATTTTTAATTTTTTTTTTTTTTACAGTATTCATTTTTATAATTTTTTTTACAATTTTTTAACAGTCCTTTGCAGGTCTTTGGTGAAATATCAGGGGTGTAAACAGACCCCTGATGTCTCATTTTCAGGACAAATAAAGGAATTGAGGACACATATTCTTTAATTTCTTTCTCTGTAGCCTCAGCTGCACTGGACAGTGAATGAATGGGAAGTGCTCTCTGCTGAATGGCTTCCCGTTCATTCACAAACTGAAGCATAGTAAACACAGTTTGGCCCCTGGCCCCGTTCTCCATCCCGACACATTGCAGCAACCAGCAGGGAAGTAAAAGGGGGCAGCCAGTAGTGTTGGGGGGGGGGGGGGGACAGAGGGGACCCAGGCAGCAGAGAGGGAGGAGAGGAGGGGTGGAGAGGGAGGCATTTACTAGAACTGGCCGCCATCGGCTGTATTTTCCTCCTGCAGCTGCTGAAGGCTTTCAGCGGCTGCAAGATAAAAATACAGCCGATCATTTTTAGCAAATGCCGCCCCCCACCGCCCCTCCTCTCCAGGTCTGACTTCAAGGCAGACACTGGCAGGGGAGAGTCCAGATCCCAACTCCCCTGCATTCAGCGGCAGTAGGGGTTCACAGAGAAGCTGGTGGTGTGTGAACTTCCTGTAAAAGCAGCTCAGCCAGGTCAGTGCAGCCTGACTCAACCTCCCAAATCCCAGCTAGTGTCAGCACTGCAGACAATGAACCCTCTCAATTTGGAGCCCCCTCAAGTTGGCACCCGAGGCATGTTCCCCCCTGCCCCACCCCCCTAGTTTCGTCCCTGGCTGGCAGCACTCCCTGCTGAACCGGATGAATTTTGATCCATGTATGGCCAACTTTATGCACAGTGCAATTGTTGGCTCCTTAATAACAACTGCTATAACCACTCCAGAAGACCTTACCCCATTCATGACCAGGGCATTTTTTTTCGTGCTATTCAGCACTGCGCTGCTTTAACCACTTCAGCTCCGGAAGGTTTTACCCACTTCCTGACCAGGCCATTTTTTGCGATATGGCACTACGTTAATTTAATTTAATTTCAATTGCGCGGTTGTGAGACGTTGTACCCAAATAAAGTTGTGGTCCTCTTTTTCCCACAAATAGAGCTTTCTTTTGGTGGTATTTGATCACCTCTGCGGTTTTTATGTTTTGCGCTATAAACAAAAAAAAAGGCCAACAATTTTGAATGAAAAACAATATTTTTTACTTTATTCTATAAAACATTCCCAATAAAAAAATGTAAAAAAAATCGAATTAATTCATCAATTTAGGCCAATATGTATTCTGCTACATATTTTTGGTAAAAAATCCCAATAAGCGTATATTGATTGGTTTGGGCAAAAGTTATAGCGTTCAAAAACGATGGGATACATTAATTGTTTTTACTAGTAATGGCAGAGATCAGCGTTTTTTAGCAGGACTGCGACATTGTGGCAGACAAATTGGACACTAAGTGACACTTTTTGGGGACCTGTGACACCAATACAGTGATAAAAAAATGCACTGTATAAATGACACTGGCAGGGAACACCTGGGGCAATCAAGGGGTTAAGTGTGTGCATGGGAGGTGCTTTCTAACTGTGTGGGGGATGGATATACTAGAGGAAAAGAGAGATCCTTGGTTTAGCTTAGCTGAAACAAAAAATCTCTCCTTTGCTCCCTGACAGATCAGCGTTTGCTTTGTTCACATAGGCACACTACTGTTCCGCCTCTCCACAGAACGACGATGGCCGCCGAACCCGCTGATTGGCTCCCGCGGTGTCCAATCACAGCCGGAGCAGTGCACCCCCTACAGCGCATGCACAAAATCACGTACAGGTACGTGATTTTGCACAGCCGGGCCGCCCTACTGCCATACATATGCAGTGGGCGGTCCGGAACCAGTAAACTTGCAATTGCACGGTCATACAACACTGTACGCAAATCAAATTTTTATAATTTTTTTCACACAAATAGAAAAGCCATAGAATGCCGGTTTGGTTCATGTGTCATATGAATCAGATGTGGTTTAAAAATGCAAAATCAATAAAAATACTTTTCCAAAAAAAAAAAATGTCCTACAGATCTGTTCTGGATGCGTTTCTGCATGTCAGATTTTGTTGCGTTTCCAGGTGTATTCTGGATGCTTTTTTTCTCCCTTTTTCCTGTTTTTTCTCACTGTACTGCTGCGTTTTTTTATGCATTTTTTATGCTGTTTACCGCGTCCCAGTACAGTTCTATGCAGGAAAAAAGCAAAATGTTGTACTTTTTTCTGGAACTAAAATGCACTAGTGTGAACTATGCCAGGGGAATCCATATGTGGCACACCCATAGTATAGGTACTTTATTTTGTAGATTTTTGATAGGGAAGGAAAAATCTAATCAGGCCTGACTGTAGGTGCAGGCCTGAATGTTTTGATCTTGGCTAGGGGAGTAGCTCAGGGGGCGGCTGGAGATAGAGGGAAGGAACACCCTTTGGAGATTCCTCCCCCTTAAGCTTGGAAAGTTCTGGAAAGGGGGATGGAGGAGGAGGTGTCACTTCCTGATGGGTGACAAGGAGCTCTGACCAATCTAGCGACTGGATTGGCAGGGGGCAGGCCTCCTTAAATTCAGCAATCTGCCAGCAGGTGTCAGGAGAGTTTCTGTTTGAAGAGTGAGGATGTAGTCAGCCTAGTCAGGAGCTGCGGAGCAGGCCTTGCCCGGGAGGGGATCCTCTTTCGGGGGGGACCTGAGGCCTGGGGCTTAGGTGCAGCCAGGAGCGGGAGTCGCCTCCTGGAGTGGCACAGGAGAAGCAGGAGAGCAGTTGAGGTCTACATGGAAGGAGGCTTTTTAAAGGAATCCACCAATAAGTCAATGAGTGGCGGCCCCTGGGAGTTGGAGGAGATGGCTGGGACAGTCTGGGAGAGAGAGAGAGCAGTCTGTGGAAGCCAGGAGGAACCGACCAAGGGGAAGGAGAGCCATTAGACCGCAGGACAGACCGGATGGGTCTGGACGATGGGCTGGGAGTAGTAGTTCGTCCAAAGGCCCGGCTAGCACCAACGTACTTTGCTACACAAGAGAGGCTGTCTAGTTGCAGTGAGAGAAACCTACAGCTCTCACCCACAAGGGTGGATCTGAGGCCTTGCCAGCGGCTGCAGCAGGCCTCACCATGTGCTAGCTGCGGTGAAGAAGAAGTATTTTGTAGAGGTCTGATAAATTTCCCTTCGGACCAGGAGGACAGGTGTAACAGTCAGCAAGTAGTGTACTGGAGAGAAGTACAGAAGTGTAACGGTCAGCAAGTAGTGTGCTGGAGGTGAAGAAGTGCATATAGCATGTCCTATGTTTAATTACTGGGCATCCCACAGTCATCCCTAATCCCTATCCAAGTTCCTTGTCCTAAATTCCTTGTTCCTATCCTTGTCCTAAATAAAACAACAAAAAGTACCGGCCTGTTCAGTGACTTTGGATGTGTGGAATTTGTGTGATTGAGGGCAGTGGGCAGGTGGGCCACAACTATCAGCCACTCTTAAGGGAGCACATGGCTACACATATAACCTACTTTCCATGCGTTTTTGATGCAGAAAAAAAGCACTGCGCTGCATGTGGTGTGAAAGAGCTTTTATGAGACTTTGGAAAGAACACTCAATAGCTTTTCTTGTCTGGATTAGACTCCCTCGCATCAAGATTAGAAGACAGTTATCTTGGCTTTGGACCTATTGATACTTACGCCAAAACATATTTATGACTTTCCGTCACTAAACCTTTGTTACCTCAACCAGCAGAAGATGTGCTTATGACTTTCTGTAACTGAAGTCTTGTTTCCTCTATTAATATACACCATAATTTGTGAGGGTAGTTAAAATAATAAAAATGCATATTTCTATATAGTGAGATACGCTGCAAGCTTATAGGATTATGCCATTTAACTGTTATGTAATAATAATAATAATAATAATAAATATGCTAATTATAATGAATGGCATTAAATACTGTTAGGGTGTAATGTCAATATCCTACTACAGGGCAAACACTGAAAAGAGCACACCATCATTACAATAAAACAGTTTATTATTTAGACAAATCTGCAGAAAGCACTGTGTAGGATTGTGCAGATCATGAAACCATATTCATTTTGTAGTGGCTAATGAAATATTTAATGTCCTAAAACCAGCAGCTTTAGATACCACTCCTGACAAAACTTTGGAAAGAAAGCTTTCTAACTTTAGGGTTAACGTTAGAGTTCTTCTTTAGTGCGAATTACTAGGATCATCAAATCACCGCTACTGAAGGAGAAACAGGAAGGTCCTCAAAATGGAGATTTCCAGTATCTTCAGCTAGACTGGCGTCCTGTTTGACAGAATGAGCAAGGTGTATATACAAGTATATTCACTTTGTGATGTGTAGTATGCTGGCAGTATCCTGGTAAGTGAGGCTGCTCAGCAGGGTGTAAGTGTATCTACAGGTGTAGGCACAGGAAAGGCAACATTGTCTGCCTGCAGTGTATTTAAGGTGGGCAAGTGCCCGTTCGCCAGTCCTGAGACCAAGGCCCAAAGAAAAATTTCTTGGCAAGCTGGTTCTTCAGGTGGCCCACCTGGCTACCTTGCAACCGTAATACCTCACGTCGTCAGGGATGCCTGGAGATGTACCCGGGTCCCTCTCTGGTGGGATGTTTTTCACTGACTGACTCTTGGGACTGTGGCAGGATCCTCTCACTGACTCAGAAGTGGCACCTCTTCCCCTTTGCATCTGGTCTCTCTCCTCTCGCCTCACGCTGTGTTTCCCAGCTCCCAGGCAGCCTATAGTCCTCCCCTTGAGGTGCAGGCTGGGGCCACTGGCGCTGGGGACTACATGTCCCATGGTCCTTTGCTACTCCTCCAGTCCTTGATGATTGGTTGTCCTCCTCCTGCCAATTAGAAAGCAGGGGAGGGAGCAAGGCGGGCAGCTAAGGCTCTGCGCTCGCTACACACTTGTTTTTGATATGGACTTCACACTACAGTGTAAGGAGGAGAGTGGGGGAGAAATCCCCCGCAGGAGCTGATAGGCTCTGTGTCCCTCAGAGACTGCCAGTATACATTCCGGAAACGGCCAGCGGGAGGTGCAGGGCCGCGGATGGCAGGGCGGCACCTGCTACAGTGCCATAACCACAAGGTTTAATGTTGAGACCATTACTTTTTAACCTATTTCTAAATTATATAGGGTTTGGGATTAAAACTACAATTTATCTGACACCAAGCTATGCAGTGGAATGATGACTTTTCATAATGTCTCCAATTTTCAAGCTGACCTTAATGCACTATTTAATTGTATGTGGCAAATGAGGTTTTATGCTGATACATGTAAAGTTATGCACATGGGGCTAAAAACATGCATGAATCATACATTCTAGGAGGAAAACAGCCAGTGTGAGTCAATGATCGAGAAATAGCTGCGTGTTCTGATACACTTTAGACTTATTAATAGCAACTAGTTCTGGCCAGCTCAGTAAATTGTTTTGAAAAAGGATGCTGGATGCATTCCTAAATGCACAAAATATACTAACTTTTGTAGGTAATAACACCAGGGATAGTTGATCCAGGAAATATCAGATTACATCCTGGGAAATAAGGAAGGATTTTTTTCTCCTGCTGGAGCAAATTGGATCATGCTTTTGTAGCCATTGCCCCCTTGGGGATTGCTGAAAGTAGTAGTTCCACCTGTCACACTGCCCTCAATCGCTTTTTTCCACACATCCGGAGTCACAAGAAGAGGCCAATACTTTGTTTTGTTTTATTAGGGGATTAAACTTGGATGGGGAAAGGGGTAATTATGGGATGCCCAAGGATTAACAGTTCTTTCACGGGACCTTCTATATACAGTTCAGTATATACACTCCTCCTCTTCCTCCAGCACAATCTTGCTTCTCAGTTACTTCCTCTTGTTCTCACCTGTACAAATTTCTTCGGCCTAGCTAGCACATGGTGATGCCTGCTGTTACTTTAGAACAACCTCAAAACCACCCATTACAGGCAGGGACCGTGGGCCCCTATGGTGTAGGAAAAGTTAGTTGAAGTGCTAGCTAGCCATGATGGACTACTGCTCCCAGCCCACCCTCTTCCTGGCCCCTGCCAGCTCTCCTGGCTGCAATGGCCCTCTCCACTGCCACCCTGACACCACAGTCCCAACTGGCTCTTGCACCTTCTCAGACTATCTCTCACCCCTCTGTTCTGGTGTGCCTCTTCCATCTTCCCAGGGTGTGCATCACTCACTGACACCTGAGTTTTGTAGTTCCTCTCCTGGAGATCTCTCGGGCAGTACTCCTACTTTACTTCTCTTGCTCTCTCACTTGTGCCTCTGTTCTGGGATCTCACACTCCTCCCGGATGAACTCAAGCCTAAGGCCGAAGTCACTCCCCCCAGGCTGGGGGCTCCCTCACAACCCTGACAGCTTCATACTACTCCATCTCCATCTCTTCCACCCAAACTCTCCTCCCTGGCTGGGCTGACCCCAGGTATTTGAGAATGCCTGCCCCCTGCCAATCTAGATTGGGGATTGGTCAGGGCTTCCCACAAACCTCAGGCAGTTCCACCGCTCTTCCACACCCTTTCTTCTAGAACCCTCTAGAAACAGAAAGGGGAGGTAACCGAGTCACCAACCACTCCCTGAGCCACTCCCAGCCCAGAATCAAAACAATCAGGCCTGGCTTCCAGTCAAACCTGACTAAATTTGCCTCACCTAGCAAAAATCTCTCTCTAGCACCTACCTAAGATAGAGGGCGCTACACTTTATTGGATTTTTTGCCTTCCTCTGGATCAAATATGGATATAGGATTGTGTATATGGAGGTTTTCTATTTGTTTGTGCTTTTTGTTGGTTGAACAAATGAACTTGTGTCTTTTTCAATCTGGTTAACTATGTAACAATCATCCATGTGCTGTCTTACATTGACAAAGTCACAGATGACCAGATATCCTCCATTTCTCCTGTAGTTGGTCTGTGAGTACCCCTTATGGGGTCCGTACATTTGCACTTGGCGGTATGACAGATTGTATGCACAGAGGGAGCGCTCCCGTGGGCCCTCCTGGCCCCCCAATTCCCTATCAGTTTTGCATTGTCCCTGCATTACGGCCTAACACAGACAGCCTTGACAATTGTCCCCGGCTAGAGTCCACTTGCCCCTTGGAGTCTTCCCTAATTCCCCCAGCTTGACCCTCTCCTCCGCCTTACCTAGGGAGGAATTTTCTTCAACCATATTATATTTTATGTCAAAAATCACCTCCATGATAGCTAACTTCAGATTGCAGGGGGTGCAAGTGTGCTTCTTCACATTCTCTCAGGGATTTCTTTGATGTACCTGCAGCTATCCCTGAGCAAATGGCTGAGAACAAAGATAATTGTAACCTGTTTTTTTTAGATAGTTTATACCTAGGGAGTTTTAAACTGGGTATACATGATCAGTTTTTATTTGTTCAGCTAGCGGGCTGAAAAAAAAAAAAAAAAACAACGTAGGTGGATGAAGGAATTCTCCCTCCTTAGACATTGTATTCTGAGAAGTGTGAGAGTACACTGATCAGTGGATCAGCTGCTGATTAATGAAAGTTTTCCAGCATGGCCATTCACCAGAATGTGATCTAACAAACAAATTCAGTCAAACATGGAGGGCCGCACGCACAGATCCATATTCAGCAGGTCATAACTAAATGTCGATCTATCTGTACCCAACCTTAGGCTATTGACATTACTCCTAGGCTTAAGGATACCATTTTGGTTCTTATTAACATAACTCATCCCTGTTTAGAGCAACCAGTCCCTAGATTTAATAAGGTTACTAGTTTGGACTTAAAAGACCCAACCTGTCAAAACCTTCCAAGTTAAATGACTGCCCTAATTCGGACAAGGTATTTACTCCTTCCAAGTGTTTTGCTCAGCAGTACCCTATTGAGGTTTTTTTTTAAAGAACTAGGTTTCTCCAGTTGTGGGCCTGGCCAATATCCTGTATTGTAACAGGAATCTTACTGTCCCTGTTGACATTCTAGTGTTTAAAGATCCTGTGGATAAAACTCTGGAAGACATTTCTAAAACCTTATTTTCTGTATCAGACCCTACCCTACAGCTGTTATGTCCATCTGCCAGACCCTGGGGGTATGGACCAAGGAAATGCCTAGAGATTCATGGTCCATCTTTACTAATTCATCTTTTGTTTGGCAATTGAAACTTTTGCCTGTATCCATGCCCTACTTTGCTGATGAGCTTGTGAATATAATATATCCAATATCTAGAATGGGTCTCCTTACTGTACATATGTAGAGGAGTCTTTGTCCTAAATGCTGCCAAATATCCATGCAAAAACACCAAATGTGTATGTCTTTTGATGTACAGAATTCACAGTAGCGCAAATAAAAACTCTATTTAGTAAAAAATACTCAGTGAATCTATTCAGTGAAAAATATTCAATAAAAAAATGACAAAAGTCCATAACTTAGTGTCCATAATTAATGTTCACACATTGTGATATAAAATGTGATAAAACCGTGAAAAACTGGTAGATAATCCAAAAGTAACACCACTCTATATCCTCCACCAACGTGAAATAGTGCTGATCCACACCCTTTTGGAAAGAGGCTCACCAGAAATTAATAAAATCCAGTCACGTCTAGATAATTCCTGTTAAGTGGAACCAGGTCTCCCCAGACTGTGACCAATCAATATTTCTCTCCACATGCAGAAATAAAATATACAAAGCCTACAATAGTGTAAAAACCTTTACGGTACCAGTTTTATTAAAAAGTAGTGCTCTTACATCAAATATATATAATCATCGCCATTGGTATACTCAAAGCGAGATGCCTGTGTGCTGGATCCTTTACCACCAGGGCTGGCCCTACCATGGGTCCCAGTGGGTCCATTGGACCCAGGCAGCACTTTGAGAGGGGCAGCAAATTGAACGGCCACCTCTCCTTCTCTTCTGTTTACCTGGAAAATTGATGACCAAGATTTTCTTTCCAGCAGTTTTGTGTATCATGATGTCTACTGCCCCCCGGGCTGCTCCGCCTACCCCTATACTACCCTAGCCTGCCATTATACTGCCCTAGCCTGTCTATATGCTAGCCCAGCCTGTCTATATACTACCATAGCCTGTCTATATACTACCCTAGCCTGCCCATATATTACCCTAGCCTGTCTCTATACTGCCCTAACCTGTCTATATACTACCCCAGCCTGTCTATATACTACCCCAGCCTGTCTATATACTACCCTAGCCTGTCTATATACTACCCTAGCCTGCCCATATACTACCCAGCCTCTCTCTATACTGCCCTAGCCTGTCTATATACTACCCTAGCCTGTCCCTATACTACCCTAGCCCGCCCCTTGGAATTGAACATAATGATATGCCATATAATTTTGCATGTAAACAAAGGTGTGGTTGCATGTAAATCTGACTTCCTCATTAATTTAATTTTAGTTTTAATTATCATGATATAAAATAATGGATATGGGGACCTTTTGGTGGGCATCATTTTTTTTTTTGGGGGGGAGGAGCAGCATTTCATACTTGGACCCACGCAGCACAATGTCATGGGCCAGCCCTGTCCACCGTTCGTCAGCCACAACACCAGATCACACGTTCAGCATCACTTACAACATCGCAATCAGTTGCTGTATGGCCACGCCCCAACGTGTTTCCTCACTTTCTCAGTAAAAGAAAGCTAAGCTCCAAGTGGAAAAGTCTTTTACCTCTGAGGCTAGGAAGAGTTTATTACATTTCTCTTAGTCCTCTAGTCCAGTCCAAAGTCCAGGCCTTACACCCAGTTTATCTACAAGCTTTGGACTCCCAAAGCCCCTAAACCTGCAAACAAGTCCTCCTTCACAATTCTCTTTGTCTTTTGATGGTTGTTATAACCTAATTGAAAAGCATCTCAAACGCTTGGGCAAAGGACGTAGTGTTCAGGGGCAACAAGCTAAAATATGACACTTTACTTCTGCCCCAATTTATGCTCTCAACTTTGTCAAGTCTTCCACCATACTCACAATAAATACCAGATTTTCATGCTGCTTTCACACAGCACCCCAAAGCTCAATATATATATATATATATATACATATATATATATATATATACACATTATATTGTCAAAAGTATTGCGATACCTGCCTTTATACTCACATGAACTTTAATGGCATCCCAGTCTTAGTCCGTAGGGTTCAATATTGAGTTGGCCCACCCTTTGCAGCTATAACAGCTTCAACTCTTCTGAGAAGGCTGTCCACAAGGTTTAGGAGTGTGTCTATGGGAATGTTTGACCGTTCTTCCAGAAGCACATGTGTGAGGTCAGGCACTGATGTTGGATGAGAGTTGGATGGCCAGTCAAGTTCCTCCACCCCAAACCCGCTCATCCATGTCTTTATGGCCCTTGCTTTGTGCACTGGTCCAACTTATTTGGTGGAGGGGGGATTATGATGTGGGGTTGTTTTCCAAGGGTTGGGCTTGGCCCCTTAGTTCCAGTGAAGGGAACTATTAAGGTGTCAGCATACCAAGACATTCTGGACAATTTCATGCTCCCAACTTTGTAGGAACAGTTTGGGGGTGGCCTCTTCCTGTTCCAACATGACTGCACACCAGTGCACAAAGCAAGGTCCATAAAGACATGGACTTAGGAGGGGTAGTGGAAAATGAACTTCAAGTGCAATAATTCACATTATAATAGTAAATAAAACATATAGAATTAAGTGCAACAATCTTAAAAATAAAAATTCCAAAGTGCTATAATGATGTCAACCTCCCAACTAAAAAGTTGTTGCACTTGAAGTTAATTTTTATTGCAATTATCTGTAGAGGGGTTTCCACCATCCCTGCTAAGTTTTATTTGTTATGTCTTGTTTTCAGTTAGATGTGTATTATATGTGAAGTTGTGTATCACAGAGACCAGTATTGTGGTAATACTGAGGTTTATTGAGATTTCCATACATTAGAGGGTTTCCCCATTATTATTAAGCTATTGATTAGTAAGTTAGCGTTGCACTTTTTTTCTATTTTGTGGTGTGGGAACACGTAACAGTGCTTAGCGGCAAGACTTTTACTGCCACTTTTAATTTAACTTTCAGTAGTTAATTGTAAATAGTAGTCTGGTGATTACCTATTATACTGTACTAAAGAATGGCATGTGGCATTAATAAACATCAACAGATTTCAGTTGTGCAAAACCGCCCCCCCCCCCCCATCCCCATGGACAATGTGCCTGGCTGCCGGGTTCATCTCCTCATCCCTGCACTCAATGCACTGAAGAGCACTGATTAGCAGCACTTATTGGCAGCAATGATGGGCACTAATAGCTGCCCCTGATTGACACTGATAGGTGGCACTGATTGACAGCACTGATGGGCACTGATTGGCAGTACTGATTAGCACTGATGTCCACTGATAGGCAGCACAGATTGTTAGCACTGATTGCTACTGATTGCCACTGATAGGCACTGATTGATGGCACTGTTAGGCAGCGATGATTGCCACTGATTGGCAGCACTTAATTGTAGCACTGATTAGCACTGATAGGCAGCACTGATGGTCACTGATGGGCCCTGATTGGCACTAATTGGCAGCACTGATGGGCACTGATTGGCAGTACTGATTAGCACTGATGTCCACTGATAGGCAGCACAGATTGTTATCACTGATTGCTACTGATTGCCACTGATTGGCAGCACTGATTAGCACTGATGGTCACTGATGGACCTTGATTGGCACTGATTGGCAGCACTGATGGACACTGGTTGGCATTAATAGTCAGCACTGATGGACACTAATAGGCTACACTGATTGTCAGCATTGATGGGCACTGATAGGTAGCACTGACTGGCAGAACTGATTGGCACTGATAGGCAGCATTTATGGGCACTGCTAGGCTGCACTGATGGGCACTGATTGGCAATGATAGGCAGCATTGATAGGCTGCACTGATGGGCTCTGATTGGCAGCACCTATGGACACTATTTGGCAGCACTGATGGGCTCTAATTTGCAGCACTTATGGGCACTGATTGGCATTGTTAGGGAGCTCTGATGAGCACTGATTGGCAGCACTGATGGACACTGATTGGCAGCATTGATTGGCACTAATAGGCAGCATTGATTGACATTGATAGGTAGCACTGGCAGCATTGGTTGGCAGTCATTGGCATTATTGATTGGCACTGATAGGCAGCATAGATTGGCAGTCATTGGCATTATTGATTGGCACTCATTTGCAGCATTGATTGGCACTCATTGGCAGCATTGATTGGCACGGATGGGCAGCATTGGTTGGCATTGGTGGGCAATATTGGTTGGCACTGATAGGCAGCACTGGTTGGCACTGATAGGCAGCATTGGTTGGCACTGATTGACAGCATTGGTTGACACTCATTGGCAGCATTGGTTGGCACTGACAGCATTGGTTGGCACTGATTGGAAGCATTGATTGGCACTGATTGGCAGCACTGATTGGCACTGATAGGCAGCATTGATTGCCACTGATAGGCAGCACTGGTTGGCACTGATTGGCAGCATTGGCTGGCACTGATAGGCAGCACTGATTTGGCACTGATAGGTAACATTGATTGGCACTGATTTGGCACTGATAGGCAGCATTGCTTGGCACTGATAGGTAGCATTTATTGGCACTGATTGGCACTGATAGGGAGCATTGGTTGGCACTGATTGGCAGCATTTGTTGGCACTGGCAGCACTGGTTGGCACTGATTCGGCACTGATAGGTATCCCTGATTGGCACTGATAGTCAGCATTGATTGGCACTGATTTGGCACTGATAGGTGGCATTGATTGGCACTGATCGGCAGCATTGGTTGGAACTGACAGGGTAGAGGGGAGTTTCACAGGCAACAGATAGTGAAGCTTGCGAGAGCTGCTTAGTGTATGACACTGTCTGGTAATGTAACTGCTTGCAGAAAGAGAGATCAGCTGTCACAACTCAGCCACGATGTGGGGGGTGGGCAGGATCAAGCAGCTATCAACACCACCAGCCAATGATTGGGCTGCTTAAGAAAGGGGGTGGAGCCACATAAATGTGGTGGCCCACCCAGGCCCCACCCCATTGGCTGGTGTTTGATAGCTGTTCGGTCCTGCCCACCCCCGACATCACCGCTGACTTTTGACAGCTGATCTCTCTGCATGCAGTTACATTATCAGACAGTGTCACACACTGAGTGGCTCTGGCAAGCCTCACTATCTGCTGCCTGTGAAACTGTTTCACAGGCAGCACAGGTTACACACTTTCTTGGCGGCAACATTTCGGGGCAGATCTCGGGAGACAGCACAGGTGATTAGGGTGTGCCCTGGCACACCTGGCACACCCCATGCACACGCCTATGCATGATATGTTGAAGGTGTTGAAGCCCAGGTGCTAAAGATAAGGGTCTATCTAATTATTTATCCCCACTCTCCTCAAGGTTAGGAAAAGCATCTCTCCAAAGTCTACCATCACATCTAGAAGTCATACTTTGAATTTCCATCCCAGGAGGTACTAGACAAATTTGTTTGTCGTCAAAATTCTGAATATTCGTTAATTCCGAAACATCTGAATAACCAAAAACCGTTTCACAAATTTTTCCGAAAACAAATTTTTGAAACGAACGAAAATCTGAAATTCGAAAATCCTAAGGAACGAAAATCCGAAAATAAGAACGAAAATCCGAAAATTTGAAAGAACGAAAATCCAAAAGTAAGAACGAAAATCCAAAATTCAAAGAATGAAAATCCGAAAATAAGAACGAAAATCCGAAAATTCAAAAGAACGAAAATAAGAACGAAATCTGAAAATTCCAAAATCCTAAAGAACAAAAAACATTTGGATAATTTCTATTATAATTAAATTATTAAGTTTATTATTTTTATTAACCATAACCATTATTATCGTTTTTTAAAAACTATTATTATTATTTATTATTATTATTAATAATAATAAAACCTATAATAATAGTTATAAACTATTAAATTATAGGTAGGTATTGGAATTTCCTTTCAAATTTGGCTGTTAGTGAACGTAATGAATTATTAACCATTATTATAGTTTTTATTATTATTATTATTTAATAATAATAATAAATAATAATAGTAAAAACTATAATAATAGTTATAAACTATTAAATAAGGTAGGTATTGGAATCTCCTTTCAAATTTGTGTGCCTGTTAGTGAACGCAACGAACCGAACTTGAATTTTTCCGAATTCCCGAATTACCGATAACAATGAATACTGCATCTATACGAATGGAACAAACCGAATTCAAATTTTTCCGAATTCCCGATTTACCAATAATAACAAATACCGCATATATATGAATGGAACAAACCAAATTAAAATGTTTCCGAATTTATGGATTAATTCGAAATAACAAATTTCGATCATAATGAAATATCCAAAAAAACTAAAAAAAGTAAATGAAAAAAAAATTTTTTTTTGCCGTGCACATGTCTAGGAGGTACTCCATGGGACGCATGCTGGCCTTTTTCAATTCTGGATAGCATCAGCATTTGGCTTTGATCATGATCAGATTTTGGCTCTCGCAATTTTTTTCCAAAGCCTGCTTGCCTCTTATTCTCTGGTGAATCCTTTATACTGGGTTTTGCCCACATAGTTCTATCTGTACATCCATCTGTGACTCTGTGGGACCTCAGCCTGCTTCTCTCAGCTCTTTAAAAACCATCCTTGGAACCTGTCAGAGTGGTCCCTCTATTTACTCTCATTCACAAAGTAGCTTTTTTGTTGCCATCCTCTTTGCAAGATGAGTTAGTGGCCTGGTCTTGTAAGGTTCCTTTTTTGATGCTACACATACTTAAAGTGCTAGTAAACCCTCCTATCATTTTCAGCCAAGGAAGCTGCCATCTTGGCCTCTGTTTAATCTACAACTGCCATGATGTTGCACATGTGAATAGCTATGACACCAGCCATTGGATGGTTTGACAGTCTGGTTTAGAGCACAACCAATGGGAGTGTTACATTTCCGGCACATGCCGGAAATGTAACTGGTTTTTAAACTGTTAAATGGATGGGTTTACTACCACTTTAAGGTTGTCTTGGGACCCAAAGCCTCCTTTCTATGTAAAATTATTTCTGCCTTTTGCTTGAACTGGAAAATTTTGCTTCTATCTCTCTGTCCTGCGCTGGTATATACCAGGGAAATATCCCTCCGTTGTTTGGATGTGCAGCAAGCTATTCAGGCTATCGCTCAGCTACAACTTCCCCTGAGGGACTGACTCCTCTTTATTCATTCCCGAAGGTCCTTAGAAGGGAAATCTTGACACTCATTCTAATGTTGCTAGGTGGATTAGGCAGCTCATTTTTCAAGTATATAGGTTTAAAAGCTAAATGTATCCTTTCCAGAAAATAGCCTATATAGTCAAGCGGCCCCAGTAGATTTAACAAAAACTGTGCAACTTACTTTGTAATAATAACAGTATTGTCATACCTGTAGGTCATTTTGTTCCCTGTTGAAGCCTGCCTGTAAAACTTCCAGTTAACAATTTGCATGTCCTAGCCTGTTGCTAGGATGTGAAAACCAATTGGCGAAAACCATTGCATGCATACTCCCAGCACTGCAGTAGTAAAAACCTATGGTTTTTACATCATAGTAACAAGCCAGGATACATGGATTGATAATTGGGAGTTTTTCAGACGGGCTTCTGGGGAGACCCAAATGGCCTACAGGTATGACAATAATATTACTGAACATTTCAAAAAAGTTGCAATTTTTAATAACTACTGGACCCCTGGACCATAGGCTATTTTCTGAAAAAGGTGAACTTAGCCTTTAAGGACAAGGTCCCACCCTTTCCTGTCAAGGTGCAAGCTCCAATAGATCAGTGAGTGCCCCTTGGGTCTTTCAACCTCAGGCATTGGTTTCTCAGATTTGCAAAGCCACCACCTCATCTTCTGTTCACATATTCACTAAATTCAGGTGGATGTTCAGGCCTGTTCTAACGCCAGCTTGGAACATAGGTTCCTAACTATTTGAGCTGCAAGCTACTCTTGCTGTACACTGTTGTTTTGACCTTCATTTGGGCTGCTTTTGGACATCCCTCTTGTATCTGAATAAACAATGTGTAAACTATATACAATAGAAAGCAGGATTTTTGTACTTTCCTAGAAGTTCATTAGGGGGCACAGGTCCCACCCCTCTGTCCTTAAGAGACACATCTATTATCGCTTTTCTACAAAAATGAAGCATGATGGCAATGGGAGGGGTTATATCTGATTGACTAATAGCTTTGTTTGTTAGTGTCCAATCTTCCATAGGCAGCAGTATAACTTCTTATGTTGTTATTTTTTTATTTTAAAGTGTATGCCCCACAACAGGCAGACATATTAAAACTCACATTTATCAGGGTCAAAAGCCAGAATTCGAACAATCATCACAAGATTTATAGGTGGCAAACATTGTAAATGTGAGAAATAACTGAATACGTAAAATATCATGCAGTCATGGTGCTATTTCCAACTTCTTGACACAGGGAGAGGTTAAATATAGGGTGTTTGAGAGGGTACCTTGAAGCAAAGAGAAATAGAAACTGAAGTGAGGGTGGAGAAAGATAGAGCATCCTCCCCACAAATAAAAAAGATGGTAATAGAAGGAAGAGGGTAAAAAATGGAGGGAGAGAGGATGGAAGGGGAAGGACGGGGCTAAACAAAAATTGATCAATGTCTAGAACATATCCTACATTATCAGAACAGCCAACACCTGATTTGTTGATTTGGGGATGTACTCTTCCAGGAGCTAGGGATACATACCTTTGCTGCCTTCAGCAGCTGGAGCAGCAGGGATGTGTTGTATTTCTTACAGGACTTAGGGTTAAATGTAGGAGTACTGCTTCTAGGTAGAACCCGTACCATGGTGGAGGACTTCCAAAACTAGGCACCAAAAATATTGAATACATGTAAGAGAGTTCCTTTGTGAGAGCCACACCTCCAGTAAAGATCACTCTGTCGTGGGAATAGCTTGGCTAACACTGAAGGTGTTCTGTACCATCGAGTAGCAATCTTGTAAGATATTACTTGGTACTTGGCCTTCTTGTGGGGCATAAGTTCCCGAGTTAAATGTCTTGGTGGTTTGGAGAGAACATAAAAAGTGTGTCCATTGTAGATGGTGCCAATTGTCATGAGGTGGTACTTTAGCATTCGCAGAGAGCGAGGAGAAGTCATTCCAGTTGAGCCAGTGGAGGAAATCCTGAGCTCTAAATAGCCCCTTGGCAGCCCAGACTCGGAAATGTCTGTCTGACCTACCAGGGACGAGGGATAGGTGTCCCAGTATGGGGGTCAGAGACGACAGAAAGCTTTGGCTTTTGGACAAGGTAAAGTATCTATTTATTTCTTTCAATGTAGGACCTATCATACAATGTTTCATTAAGAGACCAGGAACCACATGGCCTGCCCAGGGAAGGCCTGAGAGCTTGAAGCCTCCCTATTTAAACCAGTCTATGACCCAAGACATGTATATGGCTATGTAATATTTCAGTGGACCAGGTAGCCCCACTCCTTCCCTATGTTTAGGTCTCGTTAAGACCACCTTCCTGATGCAGGGCATCTTGTTGTACCAGACATATTTAGTCAATTCCCCCTGAAGTATACATAAGAGTGTTTTAGGAATAGGAATTGGTAAAGGTTGGAGATGGTAAAGTATTGGAGATTGATTTTAAAGTCAGATAAAGATCCAAAGACCTGAAGTACATGTATAAGTGAGGGCAGTGAGTATGCGGTGACTTTATGGTGGTATCCCTGTGTCTTGAGCCCGGAAATATCCAGGATTTTGCAGATGTGCTGCAAAAAGGCTTCCAGAGTAAGGACAAAAATTAAAGGTGAAAAGGGACATCTCTGCTTAGTTTTGTTTTGCATTTTCAATGGAGTCGAGTTGACCCCATTGATACAAACGTGGCCGGAGGAGTAAAGTAAAGCTCTCAAATCCAATGACGCATAGGGGTCAAGATACTGATCCGTTTTAGTACACTGTGTATAAATGTCCAATCAATACGGCCAAAAGCTTTTTCTGTGTCGGTCGCCAGTTATACAGGTCTGTATAATATGTCTGGAAGTTGTCTATGATTTCAGGGGTGTAATTTGACCCCTGTGGGGCAGTATGCCCTCTTACATCTGAATTAAAGTGGATGTAAACCCAATTCATGAAATTTGAGTTGGACACATCTGTCTGTAGTGCTTTCTTATCTCTCTTCAAATAGCTATGTCCCGTAGCTGTCTTTTCTTCCGTAGCTCGGTTATCAGCCTGATAAGTTCTCACTCGTTCTGGGAGACGGTACAGAGCATTTAGAGTCAAGGGAAGTTGCTAAAAATAGATTAGCAGGCTGCTAAACAAAACACAGGCAATGCTCTGCATATGTGGGGAGGGGGTGTGTGCCTTTCCTCCAATCAGCTTTCTCATAGTCTCTCACAAAGTCTAGCTATCAACTCCACCTAGATAGGAATGAGGAAGTGGAAAATCTAACAGAATGTGCACTTTTCTAAACAGTGTATCAAAGTGAAGACAGCAGATATACATGTACAACTTGTATAGGGAGGTATGTGTCATCTCTGTGTATCATCTGAGGCTGTTCAATTCACTGGGTATATAGAGGGTTTACATCCACTTTAGGCCTGTGTCCCCTATTAAACTCCAAGAAAAGGATTTTACATTAGGCACAAAAAATCCTGTTATTTTGCTTTCCCCCTTTCCCTTTTATTAACATACTAATGTAATATTTAAATACAAGCTTTTTGTTTTTTATTATGTACAATAATTTTATATGCTTACCTGGCAGGTCATGGCTGGTATGAAGAGCAAGCAGGGTTTATCGCTTCTTGAAACATCACAGCACCCTCTCTCAGTACTTCTCTCAAAAACCTCAGCCCTAATGCAAGCACTGAGCTGGCTCTTTGGAGGAGTTATGCAAATAGAACAAAACACCTTGATGGGTGCAAGAACATCTGGATGAGTGGGCATTTCTAGGCAGACTTTATTTTTACTGTGTGGAGGCTTAACGCCACCCCTCCTGTACCCCCAAGTCTCCCAATAAATGCACGTGTGTTGGGTTCCTTGTGATTTGCCTCTGTGTGGTCTGTCTCTTTGCTCCTAGTTAGTCACAGCTCCTGTCTCTAAACTCCTGTAAATGCCTAGGTGTGCATGGATACATAGGCTAACATACTGTATTGTTTAGAGACAGAAAAAAAACATCATCCACCTGTAAAACAGAGGTTTTTGAGCTCAAGTGTGCATAAGGCCTAAATGTGTTCCCACATACACCTTCAAATATTAGTGCATTTGGAGCTTGCTTTATTTTTAGTGATGAACAAAACTTTTAAATATCCTTTCCTCTGATGATTGCCTTGGTCTGCTGATATTGTTTAACTGGTATATAAGATCTGAGAACATGCAGCCGCACTGCAATGCTGACATCATTCTAGTAACCCTTTAAGCATCAGGCAAGGGATATTTAGTTAATGCAAAAAAAAAAATGGCAGAAGCTTCTACTCTTGCCCCTGGTGTATTTGTAAATGAGTCCTTTGGTCCACACTTTATTTACATGGAATTGACTGGGTCTCCAAAGCACATCTTGTTGTAAGCACTACAATTGTCCACTAGAGGGTGATACATGATCAGAAAATTATAGCTTAATTTTAACAAGTCAGGAGCTTAGTTATGCTGGTGAACTCAATTATGCATGATCTTTTTTCCTTCTATTGTTGTAAACCTAAAAAACAAAACAAAAAAAAACCTGCAAGACAAAGGCATAATGAGCATACTAGCTCATTATGAAATACTTACCTTAGAACAATGCCGTGGATCAGTGCCGTCACCCCACTGACACGGCCGAAATGTCTCCCGGAGTTATTTCCAGGTTCGCGGGCTCCGGCGCTGTGACTGGCCGGAGCTGCGATGACGTCACTCCCACTCATGCACGCGGGAGGCGTCGGTCATGTCACAAGCCCTGAAGAAATGGCACCAGGGGGCCGTTTTGTCAGTGCGCATGTGCCAATGACATCAGCAGCAGCCCATATACTGAATATCTGCTAAACTGTGCAAGTTTAGGAGATATTCACAACACCTACAGGTAAGCCTTATTAACCACTTCCTTACTGGGCACTTAAACCCCCCTCCTGCCCAGACCAATTTTTGTCTTTCAGCCCTGTCGCATTTTGAATGAGAATTGCGTGTTCATGCGATGTTGTATCCAAACTAAATTTATATCATTTTTTTCCCCACAAATAGAGTTTTTTTTTGGTGGTATTTGATCCCCTCTGCGTCAATTCTGATCACCGCTATAAACAAACAAAGAGAGATGATTTTGAAAAAACACAATATTTTTTCCTTTTTGCTATAATAAATATCCAAAAAAAAATAAAAAAATAAAAATTATTCATCAGTTTAGGCCGATATATGTTCTTCTACATATTTTTGGTAAAAAAAAATCGCAATCTGCGTATATTGATTGGTTTGCGCAAAAGTTATCGCGTCTACAAACTATGGGAATTGATTTATGGCGTTTTTATTTATTTTTTTTCTACTAGTAATGGCGGCGATCTGCGATTTTTATCAGGACTGCGATATTGGGGCGTTATGTCGGACTTTTTTGACACTTTTTTGGGACCAATGACATTTATTCAGCGATCAGAAATGTAAATGTCCACTGATTACGGTATAAATGTCATTGGCAGTGAAGGGGTTAACCTGCAGGGGGCAGTGAAGGGGTTAACAAATGTTCCCTGGGTGTGTTCTAACTGTGGGGGGGGGGGGCAGGGCTGGCCGGGACATAGCAGATCTAACTGATCCCAGTGACAGGGATCAGTAGATCTGTCATGTCCCCCTTCAACAGAATGGAGAACCGCAGTGTTTACAACGGCGGTTCCCCGTTCTGCAGGTCTGACAAGAGATCGCGGGTCTCGGGCGGACATCGAGTCCGCCCGACCCGCGGGCACGGTCATGCACCGTGCGGCGGGCGCGTGCACGCGCCGCCTGTGAGTGCGCGCCAGGAGCGCGCACATGGCCAGTACGTCCATGGAAGTCCACCCGGCATTTCAGATCCACGCTGGAGCCATACTTTGGCTATAGCGCGGATCTGGACGGGTTAAAGGCTTACCTGTAGGTAAAAGTGGTGTAACAAGGTTTACAAACACTTTAAAATATTGTAAAATATATGTAGCACTACCCCCGCAGGAGTTGCTGATGTTCAGGTCCCCACTACTGCACAGCCAGTCACTTAGCATTTCCTTCATTCGCACAAACACAGAAATCAGTCCTTAGCTTGTTTTTGTTATTTTATTAGGGGATCATAACTTGGATGGGGTAGGGAATTACAGGATACTCAACTTGAAAAATGTCCAGAACAAACAGGGAATATCTTCCTCACTATTTACACAAAGATCCTCTTCTTTCTTCCTCCTGCACAAACTTGGTTCACTATGTACAGTGCCTGCTGATCACTCCAGTGAAATTACCAGACTTAGTCAATTCCTTAACAGCCCATTGCAGGCTATGTACCTCCCATCCCTGTGTGGATAAATTTAGTTCATTGTGTAGTGAGCAGCATCACCTCCTGCCCTCCTGTAGACACTGAGCCCAATTCTACAACTGCAGAAGACTCCCAGCCTGTCTGGCTGCCACCAGCCCACCTGGCTGTTTGCTTGCCCCAGTCCTCCTGACTGGCACACACACATGGAGATAACCCCAAAGACGTCAACATCTTAACCCGAGTCACAGATGTCCTCCCGTCCTCCACTACGACGAGTGATGTGTTACTTGATTTAAATAGGTGTGTCCCTACCCTCCATGTATCGGACGTTACCCGACAATTCCTTAACTGATTCAGACCATTAAAGTGACCTCACTAGTCGTCCGTGACATGTATCACTTGGTTCAAACACGTCCTCCTTCTTTCTTCTCCTAGAAACACATTTATCACTCCTTCTATAAGGGACAAACAAGACCTGTAAAAAGTTCAACTCATAGGACATTAAGGGATGGGGTAGGTTCAATACTAGGGGATTATTTTATTGTTTTTGTT
>BLSH010118531.1:744859-760958 GCA_018402905.1 Glandirana rugosa
CCTGTGACGATACCCGCACTGGGACGGGTACTGTCACAGGAGCCCCCCCCCCCCCCCCCCCCCCCCCCCCGAGGACACTGTCATGGGCAGGGTCACGCCCATAGCAGTGTCCTATACCACCCTTCACATCACCCCCACCTTCCACCCCCAAACCCTGCATTCTGACTGCAATGCACCCGTGAACCCTGAATTCTGACCAAAACGTACCCCTGCATTCTGACCGCAACGCACCCCTGAACCCTGCATTTTGATCGCAACGCAACCCTGAATTCTGACCGCAACGTACCCCTGAACCCTGCATTCTGATCGCAATGCACCCCTGAATTCTGACCGCAACGTACCCCTGAACCCTGCATTCTGAACGCAACGCACCCCTGAACCCTGAATTCTAACCGCAACGTACGCCTGCATTCTGACCGCAGCGCACTCCTGAACCCTGCATTCTGACCGCAACTTACCCCTGAACCCTGCATTCTGATCGCAACGCACCCCTGAACCCTGCATTCTGACCGCAACGCACTCCTGAACCCTGCATTCTGAGCGCAACCCACTCCTAAACCCTGCATTCTGACCGCAACGCACTCCTAAACCCTGCATTCTAACCGCAACGCATTCCTAAACCCTGCATTCTGACCACAACGCACTCCTGATCTCTGCATTTTGAGCATAATGCAATTGTGAACCCTGCATTTTCTGCATAACACTCTCCTAAACCCAGCACTCTCTTGTAACACTTATTACAAAACAAAGGAGGTCGGTTTTAATGTTTTTTTTTTGGGGGCGCGCGACACTGTGCCTGGTGATTTTTGACTTTGTCAGTGTTGTTCAAGTAGATCTCCATCTCTCAAAGGTTGCCTACCCCTGCCTTACACATTAGCCATGTGTGGGGAACTGTGTCAAACGCTTTTGCAAAATCCAAGTATACCACGTCCACAGCCACCCCTCTGTCCGAGGTTTTACTTACCTTCTCATAAAAAGAAATCAGGTTTGTTTGGCAACTTCTGTCTTGAATCCATGCTGTCTGTTGGTTAAAACATTTTTTTCCAACAGGAACTCATCTATGTGGTCTTTTATTAAACTCTCCAGTATCTTCCCAGCTACAGAAGTTAAACTAACAGGTCTATAGGTACTTGGTAAAGACTTTGATCCATTTTTAAATATGGGCACCACATTGGCCCTACACCAATCCAGTGGTACTATTCCAGTCATTAGCCATCTGGTCCAGGTGCTTTATCTACCTTTATTCTGTCTAAATATTTCTTGACCATTTCACTTTTGAGCCATTGTGGATCATTTGTGGCTGTGTCACTATCACCCCCATCGTGGACATGAGCTCCCCCATGCTCCTTTGTATACACAGAGCTAAATAATGTATTTAATAAGTTTGCCTTCTCTTTGTTACCAGTAACTCACTTTATTTTGTAAAGGGCCTACATGCTCAGACCTGACCTTTTTACAATTAATATATTTGAAGAATTTTTGAGGGGTTGTCCTACTATCTTTTGCAATCTGTCGTTCATTTTGAATTTTTGCGACCTTAATATCCTTTTTACATATTCTGTTATATTCTTTGTAACATTTAAAAGATGATAGTGTTCCCTCAATTTTATATTTTTTAAATGCTCTTTTGTTATCATTTATAACTTTTTTAACTTTGGCCGTGAGCCACATAGGTTTTATTTTTAGCCTTTTAAACTTATTGCCCATGAGAATATATTTTGCAGTGAGTTCGCATACAGTCTTTTTGAAAAATTCCCATTTCTGTTCTGTGTTCATCGATGCCAATATTCCCTCCCAGTCTAAGTCCTGGAGAGCAGCCTTCATCCTTGTAAAATTTGCTCTCTTAAAATTAAGTGTTTTTATCTTTCCCGTATGGTTTGTTGCTTGCAGCTTACATTAAATTAAATCATGTTATGGTCACTGTTACCCAGATGTTCTTTTATATGAATATTGGTTATAAGCTCTGCATGGTTTGAGATTACCAGGTCCAGCAAAGCGTCATTCCTAGTTGGGGCCTCAATAAACTGGACCATGACATTTTTCTGTAATAGGTTTATATTTTGTGTGGCCATCATTATTTTCCAGCACTGCCTTAACCCTCTTGGGCATGGAGTTCACCGGAGCTTCACAGGTTGCCACTGGAGTCCTCTTCCACTCCTCCATGATGACATCACGGAGCTGGTAGATGTTAGAGGCCTTGCGCTCCTCCATCTTCTGTTTGAGGATGCCCCACAGATGCTCAATAGGGTTTAAGTCTGGAGACATGCTTGGCCAGTCTATCACCTTTACCCTCAGCTTCTTTAGCAAGGCAGTGGTCGCCTTGGAGGTGTGTTTGGGGTCGTTATCATGTTGGAATATTGCCCTGGGGCCCAGTCTCCGAAGGGAGGGGATCATGCTCTGCTTCAGTATGTCACAGTACATGTTGGCATTCATAGTTCCCTCAATGAACTGTAGCCCCCCAGTGCCAGCAGCACTCATGCAGCCCCAAACCATGACACTCCCACCACCATGCTTGACTGTAGGCAAGACACACTTGTCTTTGTACTCCTCACCTGGTTGCCGCCACACACGCTTGACACCATCTGAACCAAATTGGTTTATCTTGGACTCATCAGACCACAGGACATGGTTTCCATAATTCATGTCCTTAGTCTGCTTGTCTTCAGCAAACTGTTTGTGGGCTTTCTTGTGCATCATCTTTAGAAGAGGCTTCCTTCTGGTACAACAGACATGCAAACCAATTTGATGTAGTATGTGGCGTATGGTCTGAGCACTGACAGGCTGACCCCCTACCCCTTCAACCTCTGCAGCAATGCTGGCAGCACTCATACGTCTATTTCCCAAAGACAACCTCTGGATATGACGCTGAGCACGCACACACGACTTTTTTGGTCGACCATGGTGAGGCCTATTTTGAATGGAACCTGTCCTGTTAAACCGCTGTATGGTCTTGGCCACTGTGCTGCAGCTCAGTTTCAGGGTCTCAGGGTCTTGGCAATCTTCTTATAGCCTAGGCCATCTTTATGTAGAGTAACAATTCTTTTTTTTTTCAGATTCTCAGAGAGTTCTTTGCCATGAGGTGCAATGTTGAACTTCTAGTGACCAGTATGAGAGAGTGAGAGTGATAACACCAAATTTAACACACCTGCTCCCCATTCACACCTGAGACTCTGTAACACTAACAAGCCACATGACTCCGGGGAGGGAAAATGGCTAATTGGGCCAAATTTGGACATTTTGTCTTAGGGGTTTACTCACTTTTGTTGCCAGTGGTTTAGACATTAATGATTGTGTGTTGAGTTATTTTGATGGGACAGCAAATTTACACTGTTATACAAGCTGTACACTTACTACTTTACATTGTAGCAAAGTGTCATTTCTTCAGTGTTGTCACATGAAAAGATATAATAAAATATTTACAAAAATGTGAGGGGTGTACTCACTTTTGTGAGATATTGTATATATAGTTAAATTGCTCCATCTTCAGAAAAAAAAAAAAAAAATCAAACTAAGTCAGTCACCACATGCTGCATATATCATTTTGTTCAGAATACTGAGCACAATTGCGATTCGCTTAAAGCTCTCTTACTTTATTTTTATACTGTAGCCATTGCCCCCTTGGGGGTTGCTGAATGTTGTTGTTCACCTGATCACACTGCCCTCACTTACGCTTTCTCCTCACATCCAGAGTCACAAAACAGGCTGCTAACTTGTTTTTGTGCTTTTATAAGGGGATTGAACTTGGATAGGGATGATTATGGGATGCCCATGGATCAACAGTTCTTTTATGGGTCCTCTATATAAATCCCAGTATATACACTTCTCCTTCTTCACGCCAGCACAAACTCTTGCTGCACGGTTAACTCCTTGTTCCTCTCTCTTGCACACAAATTAGTTACAGCCTGGCTAGCACATGGTGAGGCCTGCTGTAGTTTTGCACAAACTCCGAACCGCCCATTACAGGCAGGGACCCTGTGGCCCCCGAAGTGTAGCAAAATACATATGTGCTAGCTAGTCTGATGGACTACTCAGCCCATACTCTTCTAGGCCCTGCCAGCCCTCCTGGCTGCAACGGCCCTCTCCACTGCCACAGTGACATCACAGTCCCAACTGGGTCTTGTACTCTTCTCAGGACCAGTGACACTAATAAAGTGATCAGTGCTAAAAAATATGCACTGTCACTGTACTAATGACACTGGCTGGGGAGGGGTTAACATCAGGGGCGATTAAAGGGTTAACCCCGTGCCTAGGTTGTCCTTACTCACTGTGTAGGTGATTTGACTAGGAAAAGGCAATGATCTGTGTTCCTGCTTTGCAGAAACATATGATCAATACCTTCCTGTCTACAGAACAACAATCTGCCTTGTTTACATAGGCAGATTATTGTTCTGCCTCTGTCCTGTGTAATCGGCAGGTGCTGGCAGACGTTGATTCCACAGAACCCACCGCTGGGCTCCCGCTGTGTGTGATAACAGTGGGAGTGGGTCGCTGAGCACGTCCCAGAACCAGAAGTGTCAGATCACTTACTAGGTACATGATCTGGCACAGAGCGGCCACCCTGCTGTAGTATATGTATGGTGGTCGATCCGCAAGTGGTGAACACATGACATAATGAGCATTAAAGTGTGTGCATTAATATTCTGATTTGTCGTTTAGAAGTAAAAATCAGTATTTTCCTAGAAAATTACTTAGAACCCCCAAACATTATATATATATTTTTTAAGCAGAGACCCTAGAGAACAAAATGGCGCTTGTTGCAATTTTTTTATGTCACACGGTTTTTGCGCAGCGTTTTTTAAAACGCAATTTTTTTGGGAAAAAATACACTTTAACCACTTCAGCCCCAGAAGGATTTGCCCCTTTAACTGACAATCGCGCTTTCATACAAAGTTGTACCCAAACGAAATTTGCGTCCTTTTTTCCCACAAATAGAGCTTTCTTTTGGTGGTATTTGATCACCTCTGCGTCATTTCTGATCATTGCTATAAACAAAAAAAAGGGACAATTTTGCAAAAAAAAAAAACAATGTTTCTTACTTTTTGCTATAATACATAACCCCCCCAAAAAATATATAAAAATAAAAATTTCCATTGGTTTTGGCCGATTTATATTCTTCCTCATATTTTTGGTAAAAAAAAAAAAAATTGCAATTGGCGTATATTGACTGATTTGCACATAAGTTGCAGCGTTTACGAATGAGAATTCATTCATGGGGTTTTTATTTTTTCTTATTTTGTGTCAGACTATTTTGACACTTTTTTGGGACCAATAACATTTATACAGCAATCAGTGCTATGAAAATGCACTGATTACTGTGTAAATGTCACTGGCAGGGAAGGGGTTAACCTGCGGGGGAGCTCTAAGGGTTAACTGTGTTCTATGTGTGTGTTACTAAATGTATGGGGGCTGAGCTGAGTGGGGGAGAAGAGTGATCACAGCTTCCATATACAGGGAGCCTGTGATCACATTCCTTTCCCCTGTCAGAACGGAGATCCGTGTGTTTACATACACGGACCCCCATTCTGTCACTGCGGGGGAGCCATGTAGGTAGCCGGCGGACATCAAGTCCTCCCTACCCGCTCCCTGGCTCCCCCGGAACACAGTGAGCACGCGAGTGCGCTCACAATCCGCGATCATGCAGCCGCCGTCAGGTGACTGTGGTTTGCGATATCAAACCACTTTGCCATGGTCAGGCAACGGCGGGCAGTCGGCAAGATTTAAAAAGAAAACATACTATATGCCCCAATTTTTTGTATAATATGAAAGATGATGTTACGACAAGTAAATAGGTACCTAAAATGTGGTGCTTTAAAATTACGTGCGCTCATGGAATGACGTCAAACTATGGAGCTTAAAAATCTCTCCTTTAACCTTAAAAGCGAAAGATGAAAAAAAAAATGTACCTTTTGCTTTAATAAAAAACAAAACTAAACATGTTTACGTGGCCTGAGAACTTGAAGTGACGCTCTGGTCCTCCAAGGGCATACAGATGAGTGGTGGCCATCTTGGCATTGCTTATCTCTATGTAAAGAAACTGCTGGCACCGGATGGCAACGTTAGCCCGGGAACCATTGGGAAGCCGTGGAGGGGCATCTCGCGCAACGCTTTTAAAAGTGACCCCGCTGCAAATTCGACACTCGGATCACTTTTATTGGGAATCTGGCCGCCTAAGGGAAAAAAGATACCGGGGTTATGGCATCTAGCTGCAGCCATAACCCAGGTATTTAATGTCATAGTGAAATTAATAGGGTGAACCCCACAAAGGGGGGAGGGAGTGAAGAGGAATGGGCAGGGGTCAATTGCCGAGGGGCCAATCAGTAGTAAACAGCCACAAGAGGTGAGGAAAAACAAAGAAAAAACAGTGAAACAGAAAGAAATGGAATGGGTTAAAAGGGGAGGGGCACTGCTATAGAGATACCTGAGATTCCTTTGTGTTCAGTGGAGAGACAGAAGGATGCCTAGTGTCCACGGGCGCAACAACCACAGGGAGTGTCAGATACAGCTGGAGGGAGTATAAGTACTCCTCGATAACCATGGGTATCCATCAACGCCACGCTGGTGGCCAATTAGAGGAAGAGTGTCAGCATTTGAGAAGTGTGAACTGCCCGCCAGCTGATGCCATTATCCTCATGTTGGACACCAAGATCTCATCACAGCGCCGACAACCTGACGTCACTGGAGGAGATGCGGCACGCTCAGCACTGGAGGCGTGACTTCGATGTGCAACGGGAGACCCGTCCGACACCCCAAAAATAGGGTTGCCACATCATCCCTTTAATCCAGGACACATATGAATTACACAGGTTCTGAGGCTAATTTAATGCAGATAAGGCACCAAGTGAGTTTAATTACCACCTTAATCAGCCACAGAACCTGGGTAATTAATATGTGTCCTGGATTAAAGGGATGATGTGGCAACCCTACCCAGAAACCAAGGGAAGGGAGGGGGAGGGGTTCTGGAGCACATCGTAACTCCCGGGACTGAGTGTGGACCGCCGGATCAACCAGCCCAGCACACCCCAACTCAGCCCACAAAATCTGCATGGTGGATAGGGTTGCCACCTCATCCCTTTAAACCCGAACACATATGGATTGCACAGGTTCTGAGGCTGATTAAGGTGGTAATTAAACTCACTTGGTGCCTCATCTGCATTAAATCAGCCACAGAACCTGTGCAATCCATATGTGTTCGGGTTTAAAGGGATGAGGTGGTAACCCTAATGGTGGAGTAAATGAATAAGATACTAGTGGTGTAAAGTGAACCATACACTGCACTCCTCAAATCTATCTCAGACAAAAAAAAAAACAATAGAGTAAGACAAAGGGGAGAGGCACCTATAATTTTGCTAACAGTGGATAGTACCAAATATATGAAGAGTGGTAATAAACTATAAGGGTGCATTGCTTCCATCCCTATTGATGGCTGGTACCATGGACGGCCAGTCCCTGGCACCCCACACTTGCACCCCGACTTACGATAACTGTAAGTATTATCTACTATCCAGTCCTTCATCTTTCTGGTTGGTTCCCCTCTTTTCCTTACAGACACACTTAATATTTTTACAATCTTCAACCTGCAGCACATATATTTTTTCAATATCTTTTTTAGACACCTACCATTTCTTGCTCCTGATGAGTGGCGGTAGCCACGAAACATGTTGAGCTATTAGATGCCCTGTTTACAGTTCAACAATGTTATCCTCTTATTGTGCTTCACTGGATTGTACCAATCAACAAAGGTTTTGTTTTTATTGTGGAGACACACAATTAATAAGCCTTGACTTTTTATCATGCCTTAATGGGAACCAAATTGCTACTATATTGCTAAGTATCATGCTATGTATATTTTGTATGGAATAAAAAACAATTTATTTACAGTATCTACCTGTTATGCATTGGGCTACTTTGTCAATATGTAACATGGTTCCTATCTACAATGTACTAGCTAGACTTATTATTCCGTAATATATCCCTGGTTTGCATGTTTCATATAAATTCCCATATCTTCCCCCAATTCCTATATAGTCATTAGGGATGGAGGCGCTGGTCCCCTTGGCCCTGCGCCTCACACAAAGTCCCAATCTCTTGCTCTTTCTTTGTATCAATGTCAAAATCATGATTTATATTCCCAGTTAGGTGGTTGGCAAGTTCCCCCATCCACACATTCAAGGTGGAGAGAGAAATCCTCCCTATTGCGTTATTGTATTCTGGCAGCTGAATCCCTCCATTGTCAGAATACACTGATCAGCGCTGCAGCTGTTAAACAAACTTTTCAATGGTCACTGGGTCACTGTGTCGACTTCTCTTAAATGGGAATGTCCATAGATGGATCGAAATTTGGCCAGTCCCTTCTGAACCAGCTGAATTTCAATCCATCAATGGGCAGATTTTATAATCAATAGCACCTAAGTGAACATATAAGCACATACACACAATAAGATGCAAGCAGCGCTAATAAATCTTTAAAAGGAAAGTCCAGTATGACTTCTTGGTGATTAATCTATGGGGTCAGGATCTTGCTCCAATAATAGCCGCCACCACACCACGTGAGAAAATTCAGGAGGGCAGACCCCCCCTAAATAGATAAACTCACCAAAGGTAAGCCAACAATCCGCCTTAAGATCTCTATTATATCCTCATATATTTCACATCCACTTATCGCTCATCCAATCTCTGATGTATGAGTGGTCACAAATCTGATTGTTCAGGAACCGACCTTAAATAAATGTGCTCACATAGTGCATGATCCAAAGAGCTTTTATTGGGCACAACATACATAAAACAATCCCCCCCTTCCAGATGTACACTTACAAAATGTTAAAATCAAAAGGCACATAGAGAAATAATCAGCTGCGGATAATTCCGTCTCACCACTCGTATGAGTCTCGGCGGCGTTCCTGGGCATGGAGTGATCCCAGCTGATGCAGACTGACAGCCACGTGGTCACGCCCTGACGCGTTTCGTCATCACTTCGTCTGAGGACGCCCTCAGACGAAGTGATGATGAAACGTGCCAGAAGATGCCCTCAGACGAAGTGATGACGAAAAGCATCAGAGCGTGACCACACGGCTGTCAGTCTGCATCAGCTGGGATCACTCCGTGCCCAGGAACGCCGCCGAGACTCATACGAGCGGTGAGACGGAATTATCCGCAATTGATTATTTCTCTATGTGCCTTTTGATTTTAACATTTTGTAAGTGTACATCTGGAAGGGGGGGATTGTTTTATGTATGTTGTGCCCAATAAAAGCTCTTTGGATCATGCACTATGTGAGCACATCTATTTAAGGTCGGTTCCTGAACAATCAGACTTGTGACCACTCATACACCAGAGATTGGATGAGCGATAAGTGGATGTGAAATATATGAGGATATAATAGAGATCTTAAGGCGAATTGTTGGCTTACCTTTGGTGAGTTTATTCACTTGGGGGGGGTCTGCCCTCCCGAATTTTCTCACGCGGTGTGGTGGCGGCTTTTATTGGAGCAAGATCCTGACCCCATATATTAATCACCAAGAAGTCGTACTGGACTTTCCTTTTAAAGATTTATTAGCGCTGCTTGCATCTTATTGTGTGTATGTGCTTACATGTTCACTTAGGTGCTATTGATTATACACTATAACTTTTAAAGCAGCAGCTAGTTCGTATTAAGATTACTTTATTTTGTTTTGTGGTACATGTGTATGTGCCGACCATCAATACTTTTACATCTAGAGCGCTGATACTGGCAGTTTACTCTATTCAGATTTAATTGCCTAGTTTGCATTAGTAAATGGCCAGATTTTGTTGCCCCTAGAATGACTGTCAGATGGAGATAAGCATTGTAATGTGTTCCGATGTCAGAAGACAGTGACACGGTGGGGAAGATTCCCCCATCCATCTTGAATTTGTGAATTGGGAAATCTGTTCATTTTTATTTTAATTAGCTCCCTGGTTGAACAAAAAATATTGATATGAGTATGGCCTGCCTAAATCTGTACTGGGAGAAGTATGGGGGTGTCGTTGCTGACTTCCTACTGGAAAAACTTGTTTCCTGACAGTCCCTGGCTTCCACACTTTCACTTACCCAGAACAAGCATGAAGATTAGAAAGTCTAAGTGAAGTTCAAACTCCTGATTCCAGGTCAGTGCCAGAGTGGGACCTTAAAGGCTTGTTCACACTTGACTAAATTTCTAACGCTTAACAAACACTCCTATAGCGTTAGTATGGGTGTTAGACTGGCATCAATGAGCTTTAGAATGGGTGTTAGACTGGCGTTTTACAAGCGTTAATGACGAATTAAAAACGCTCCTTAAACGCACAATATGTAGTTTTGAAACATTTGATGAGCAGTAAGGCACATTAAAACCACTCCACAAATGCCTATTTTTAAATGGGAAGTGACAGTACAGGAAATAAACACATTTTAACGCCCCACAACTGCACCACAAACGCCTGCCCGAGCGTTTGCGAAGCATTACCGTAGACTTGAATGGAAGGTGTTGAAAGGCTTCAAATCCCTCCTGACTCAACATGAGGCTTCAATTTTGAAGTAAAGCAATGCTAATGCTTCATGTTTTGATACTGTAACCAGCAATGTGTGCTGCCCATTGTCTCATTTGCATAGGCATTTTAGGGGCATGACTGAGGTAGAACAGATGTCCCCATTCTTAATAATATTACCTGCTATACCATCCCAAACCAATCCTGTACCTATACCCACCAATAACCAGACCACACCAGAGTTTGGATACAAATTGGCCATGGCAGCCTTTTAACATGTAACAATAGTAACAAAAAACAATTCCTTTCAAACAGAAACCTGCATTAAGTTGCTGATCTTTGGAGGCACTATACCCAAAACTGGTTAATTTTATCTGCGGAGCAATAGGCCCCAGTTGCAACACACCAGCTCGGAAACAATAACCAAACTATCCACAGAGACCTCCATCGTTAACTGGAATTCACCGAGGACGCCATACCACAGATGGGTCCCCAACCATTACCCGAGGACACCATACCACAGATGGGTCTCCAACCATTTGACTATCACTGATTTTGTTACCGCCTCCAAAGACCACAACCGCCAGGCTGCTGTGACTTTGAACCAAACCAAAACACAGGGAGGGTGGGTGGTCAGTTATCTCTCCGTCTGATGACCCCCGATTGAGGTATCTGTTTCTCCGCCTCTTCCAGTGCTTGCCCAGAGTTCCACCTGGACCCCTCTCTTCCACCAATCAGGTCATATATAAACCATACCCACCATGCCTTAACCATTTACCTCCCTGTCTCCCCTCTTCACCCAGTCATGCATGCCCTTCGCCTATTTATTTATTTTTACTCCGAGCCCACTTTTTTTTTTTTAGCTTAAGGTTCCCATAAAATGAAGCTGAAACAACCAGTGTAGGTTATTGGGACAAACAGAACCCAAATCTTCCTTGACCAGCAGTAAATGTTCTGTAAATATTTGTTTTTATTAGTTCTATAGATAATAGATCAGCTTTTATTAGACATACTTTTCTGTTTCCATATGTATAACACTGAAATTGAATTACGTATTTTAATGAAAGCCTTTGCCTTTTCACTACATACCTTTTTTTAGACCCGGGAAATCACCACTGGATCTCTGTATTTCTCTATGCAATGCAGGCAGGTCATGTCTGGTGGGTGGGGCTGGCAGTGTGCTCTATAAGGGTTTTGGAAAATATTACAGCACCCTCTCTCAGTACTCCTCTCAAGAGTCCACAGTTCTGGCAGAAGTAGTGGGCATGCTACAAGGGGACTTATGCAAATGGATGTCTACCTGGAGGAGTGGGCATTCCTAGGAGTACTGAATTGCATTCAGACTACCCTGGGTAATGCCTACATGTGATATTTAGCCCGAACGAGTGAAAAAAAATGAAATCTAATAAAGGAAAGTGGGAGTCACAGAGATTCAGGCCTGGTTGGAAAGAGTCAGATGATGTTGGATGTCCTCCAGCAAGGAAATGGCAGAAATTATCTCATTTATTGCAGTTTCTAATGCACACCATGAAAAACTCACAGTATGGAGAGAAATCAGAGTAAGCAAGGCTGAAGTTCTGCTTTAGGAATAATAAGACTAGCTTGAAGCATTGCATACAGAATACTGGCTATTGAATAAAATCGGTGACAGACAGGAAGCACCTAAAAAGTATGTTTAAACATAAATAATATTTGTGTGCAGAGCTCAACAAGTTGAACTGGTTTTAAGTTAAAAAACAAACTTGAAACTATGAGAAATGGCATTTGAAAACAAGGCCCTAACAATACTGTGATGTGGTGGGAGGCTTAGATCTGTTGGTAGATAGGTAAAGGTGAACTCCAGGCAAATGGCTAAAGACACATATGAAATACATACAAGGAATTTTTATTTCTGTCCATTTCTGAGATTTGCACATGTAGGCCAAGCGTGCAGGCAGATGGGACCTACAGGGGTAGATAGGTTGTTTGTCATGTCCTCCATGCTTCCTCGTTAACTTGTTCAGGGCCCAAGTACTGGGTCACATGGAAGGCCTACCCTGCGTGGGTTCTTCTGGGCTACGTTAGGCATGGGGTTACAGGGTCGCTTTACTCATGCACATGGGGTACCCTTGTTTTGTACCGTTTTCACCAATGCCTAGGAACCAGGCTGAGGTGGGGGAATACTCAACCTTAAGGCAGGCCTGCATTCTTAGAGATGAACGTATACCATGTACATGCACTGCAACTGTTCTCCAGTTAACTCTCAGTTCCCTGTGTCATGGTACACCTTCTCTGTAGTCTGCATGTAGGAGGTACATGATGAGCCAATGTCCACATCCACCTGTCCAGCATATTCAACAACTACTCCCAAGTAGTGGAGTGGGCCCTGGCATGCATTCTGCACGGGCTCCACACATGCACTCAAATTAACTCTTGAACTTCCATACCTCTGTACAGGATGGGAACATCTCTGGTGCAATCTGCTCCCATTGCTCTGGGAAAAGATCGCTGGTGGAAGGAGTGCCGACAACATCTCCCTCGCTGCTAGAGGCCGTGCCACCTATAACAGGTACACGCTATCAACAGGCTGCCAATTGCACTTCCGTTACTCTCAAGAACCACATGTTCTTATTACTTTGTTGGTCATGAATACTTTCATACCTCAATGTGTTAGGACCCACTAGGCAAACTCTGTGTGTACCGGATACTTGCAATACACCTCTTTAGTAACTTCAGACCAGGCAGTGACAATGTTCAACATTTTACTTAATAAGGGCACAAAGTAGACATTTCACAGTCCAACTAGTAAGGCATTATACATTCCTAATTCTTTGGTTAGAACTACAGACAAGAGTGTAGACCAGCAATTACAGTCCTTCAAAGGCATGCTCACATAGATGCAAGTCCTTCAGAGGCATTCTCCAGTACTGGTGTCTTCAGTGTCTTCAGGGCGAACCCCAAGTTACACGCCACTACATGCAGGCAATGGTGAACAACATTCTCCTGCTCCTTCAGGTCTTATCCTCCGTCTCAATCCCTTACGGGTCTCACAACCCACAGTAGTACTAGACTCTCTCCTGATGCTCTGTTTGGGTGGGCAGGAAGAAAGGAACACATTTTTTTTTCCTTTTGAGCCAGACCACTGGCTCAACTTATATATAATGGGATAAAGTGGGCAGGACTCAGAGCAGAACCAAGACCAAGAGACCGGGCATGACATTAACTCCTACCCTCTCAGCTTGGACAGCACCTAACTAACCTAACCGTTTCAAGCTGCCCACACACAGCCCTGTCACACAGCACAGCCAGGCAGTGCCCTGGCTGTTCTCTACTGCAGTTACCTAATGCACCAAGGTCTTGTTCCTGCCCTGAGCCTGAGATTGGACAGTAATGGTGAAGGAAGACACTGATAAGCTCATCTCTCTGTTACTCTGCTTCCTGGATAATCACTTTTGTTCCAGTCGGAGAAGGCTGAACTCTGACTGCTTCTGTTTTTTATACTGAGGTGTGCTATGTAACTGCACTTGATGACACATTTCTGTGTGAGTGCTAAGTGGTAGGTTTTGCCTATACCAGAATCACATGACCAGTATTACAAAAATAAGCTTTAGACATACAGCACTTTGCACAAATACTTCTCAGAGCTCTGAGGAAGAGAGTCTGGCCATCGAAATGTGTCAGTATCATGTATAATTGAGATAGTGATATGGTTGCTTTATGGGTCCTAGAGTTGGTCATTTGTATTCAGCAATATGAGAGAATCCATACCTGGTTGGATGCTGTGTTTTCCATACCATTTTCAAGTACTCTTGTGAGTATTTGAAGTATTTTAATAATAAAGTTTTAATGAAAATTCTGCATGAGACCGGTGTGTTCTCTGTTTTTTTTTTATTATATACATTAGCCACTTTCAGCACTCCTACACCACAGACCAAGACCTAGTGGTGAAAAAAGTTTGTTGCAGGAGCTGTCACAGCAACCGTGTATAAACAAGACTATGGCTTTGTTGTACATATAAAGGAGCTCTTATAGCAGCTACTGTATAATTGTAGCGCCACCTCCGAAGGAGCTGCTTGGTAATTTTGGGTTCTCTATTCTGTGCCTCAACAACCTCAGCCCCTCTGGCACACCTGGTTAAATAAAATCACTGCAAACAAAAGTGCAAAAGAAACCAAAAGGAAAAATAGAGATTGCAAGATAATACTTTACTAGAGATTATTAAGTCAACAAAAATGACAAAAATATAAACTGTGGGTATTCACCAATTGACAAGGTTTAGCATTAAATATAACTATAATGATATGCAATGAACTAGCAATAACAGTGAACCTGACTGTGGGGACAACCGACCTCAAGTGAACCTATGATCCCAGGAGCAAGATGGGGAAGAAAAGACTCTTAGTCAGTCAGCTCCCTCTAAGCCCAGATGCCACAGGCAAAAAGAAGCAATGAAACACAATATGTGAAACATGGGTAAGAGTTTCCCTTTAAGATCAACAGATCTTTGAAGAATCTAATCAGTAGCAGATTCTGTAGGTTAATTCCTTTGGGTGGAAGAGTCCTTCAAGTTATCGAGTCCAGAATCTTCAGCTAGCTACAAAGGGTCTCAATGATGTTGCTGTGCAATGGCGAGCAGCAAAGGTGAATAGAATAAGCAAGGTGTTTTCCAGCGGAAGGCTTTTGATGTAGAAAGGGTGAGGTAAAGATGTCGGCATACAGTGTCTCTGAATGTAATACTAAGGGTGCGCTTCTTCCCTCTTACTTATCCTGGAGATCAGTGGCGGCTGGTGAAATTTTAGGATGAGGGGTGCCGGACCCCTCCCTTCCTTTTTGATCCCTCCCACTTATCATAAGCCCCACCTCTTCTAGTTTCCACCCTTGTGTCAGGAGTATACAGCCCAGCATCAACAGATAGGGTATACAACATCACCAGATAGTGGTATATACAGCATCACCAGATAGGAGTATACAGAGTCACCAGATAGCAGTATACAGAGTCATCATATAGCAGTATATAGAGCCTCAGATAGCAGTATATAGAGTCACCATATCACAGTATACAGAACCTCAGATAGCAGTATACAGAATAACCATATATCAGTATACAGAGCCCCAGATAGCAGTATACAGAGTCCCCATATATCAGTATACAGAATCACCATATAGCAGTATACTGGGTCACCATATGTCAGTATACAGGATCCCAGATAGGGTATACAGTCACCAGATAGGGTATACAGGGTCCCAGATAGCAGTATACAGAGTCCCAGATAGGGTATACAGAGCCCCAGGTAGCGGTATACAGGGCCCCAGATAGCAGTATACAGAGCCCCAGGTAGCAGGATACAGAGCCCCAGCTAGCAGTATACAGGGTCCCAGTTAGCAGTATACAGGGTCCCAGGTAGCAGTATACAGAACCCCAGGTAGCAGTATACAGAGCCCCAGGTAGCAGTATACAGGGTCCCAGCTAGGGTATACAGAGCCCCAGGTAGCAGTATACAGGGTCCCAGGTAGCAGTATACAGATCCCCAGGTAGCAGTATACAGAGCCCCAGGTAGCAGTATAGAAAGCCCCATGTAGCAGTATACAGGGTCCCAGATAGGGATGAGATATCACTGTTCTTAGAACAGTGATCTGG
>BLSH010118531.1:791962-812158 GCA_018402905.1 Glandirana rugosa
TCATGTGGGGATTCACTTTTACAGGTTTAATCCGAATTTAACCCGCACAAAATATTGACAATTTAAGCCTAATTTGGACATTTTCACTTAGGGGTGTACTCAATTTTGTCGCCAGCGGTTTAGACATTAATGGCTGTATGTTGAGTTATTTTGAGGGGACAGCAAATTTACACTGTTATACAAGCTGTACACTCACTATTTTACATTGTAGCAAAGTGTATCTTCTTCAGTGTTGCCACATGAAAAGATAGAATAAAGTATTTACAAAAATGTGAGGGGTGTACTCACTTTTGTGAGATACTATATATAGTATATGCCAGTATATCTCAATTCAGGCCCAATTTCTTTCATTTAGTAGCATGAAACACCAGCCATATATTTATATTCAGGTGCTGTCTATGCAACCTGTAATTGTACCTCATTAATAAACACCCTGCGATGTACTAACTAGTTCTAGCAGGTAATTGAGGCTAATTAAAACAGAGCACGGTATTATTTATGTGGTTCTGCCCAAACTCGTTCACCCATACTGATGACAACATTGTTATAGTTTTGTGAAATCAACAGAATCACATTCAGAATCATGTATGTTTCACAATAAGCGATGTTATATCTTTTATTGGCTAGTAGAACAATAACATATCATTTCAACCAAAACTTTTTTCTAGTTTTAGATGGAATGGGAAAGGGTTACAAACTTTGTTTTATTCATGCCTATATCTAGGTTTGGGACATGTAATCATTAGTACTGGGGACTAGGGACCATGAAACACAACATTTTATGGTTGTCACTGGAAAAGGAGTAGCGAGGATATCTTTCAATGGGGACATTTGTTCTGGTGACAGCTGTCAGAGATATAATTTCCCCTGGTTTTTCACAGAGCTAAACCAGTTAAAAAATGACAGCCAAGCATTGCAATCTTACAACAGAATATATTCAAATATCACCATTTTCCCAAAAATGAGTTGTCATATTAGCACTTGGTTCTTTCCTGTCACGGACAGCACTGGAGCCTCCACCCGTTTGACCGACCAGGTCATGGGGGTCACGGGCACCCCCCCATTGCTTAGTCAATAAGTCAGGGGCAGCACTTACCCCATACCAGGCGGTGGCATCGGCAGCTTCTCTCCAGGCTGTAGGGCGGGTCTCTGGGCGGCAGCAGCTTCTCTACATGCTGCGGGCTGGTCTTGGTTCCCCAGCCTCTCCTCCCTCCTCCACCTGGTGGCCAATCAGATCACATCTCATTTCGGCCAATCGGGTGACGGGTGTCATGACCCGCTTCCTGATTGGCCAGGAGGAGGATTAGTGTGGTGATAGCGAATATTCATTCGCTATTATCCCACAACTGGGTGGGATCCGGGCACAGAGCCCACCCTTTTTTGAAGCCTATCAGAGCCTCTGGCTCTAATCACGTGCTCCAAAAAAGCACTCTCCCCATTGGAATCCATAGTCCGGTGCCCTGTATGCAGATCAGGGAGCCGGACAGAAGGATAGGGGGCCTTGCCTGTGCGCCCTTAATGGATGGGCTGCCACTGCTGAAAAGTATACCTTTTATCAGGAATTTCCCCTGAAAAACATCAGTGCGCTTCTGGGTTTGTGAGTGTGCCTAGGTACCTCTGTGCCTACAGCATCATAGCTGTATATCAGCAGTGTGACACCCAAGGCACTGCTGCCTCTGACTTCTAGGGGTTCAGTTACTAAAACTGGAGAGGGAAAAATCTGGTGCAGCTCTGAATAGAAACCAGCTTCTATTTTTTTTGTCAAAGCTTAAGTGAGCAAGCTGAAGTTAGAAGCTGATTGGATATCATGCACAGCAGCACCAGATTTGCACTCTTCAGCTTTAGTAAATCAACCCACTAGTCTCAGGAGATTTGGTGATGTCACTGCTGTGCTGCTCACTGTTCTACTTTCTGGAGGCTCCAACATAGGGAGGCAAAGCCCTGCCTCTACCAAAATGGCCACTTCCACACAGAGATACAGTGCAGAACAGGGATCGGTAAGTCAATAATGAGAATAATGAGAAAAAATCAGCTGCAGGGAGACCACAGGAAAGTTGATTAAAAATTGCAAATAGAAAATATACACTGCGCCTAAAAAGAAGTATTAAATGCTCAACCGCTGCCTTAAAAATCCAAATTTAAACAAAAAATATTACAAAAAACTAAAAAAAAATGCATATTAGTGACTAGTCCTCTGCCCCCCATCTGCATTTTTGGGCACAGCTTCCAGAGGTCCTTTATAAGGGGAATTAATGTACATTTTATTATCTTTGGAGGCCATTAGGGCATCCCTGTGGTCCAACCATCCATACATGTGATAACTTTCCAAAGTATAAAGTGAACAAAGGATTGAATCATATGTCAGAGGTGGACTTGATTTTATAGCTCATATCAATGGGTGACACAAAGCGCCTGAAAACGCTTGACCTCAACAGTAGCTTACGCCTGTTGCAATACCTTGCATGGTTGACATAGAATAGAAAGAACACAACCTGGCCATTTCTCCTTCATATCAGTCACTAAAATGTAAGCTATTGATTTTATCTCACCTACTACAAAGCTGTCATAACAAACTAACTAGACTGGCAACATGGTATCACTTTAACAATAACATACAATGGAAAATCTTTCCACACATAGGAAGGAGTATGTACAGGTTGCTAAGCCACTCCCAGCCAATTCAAAGCCCTTCACGTGTACTCTCTTTCCTCATTGTGGTGGCTCTGAGCTCAGCGATACTGTGATTTAGGAGATATAGGTTCCACACATCTGCCTGGTATACATGTTATGTTTTTTTCATTCAACCCAGCAGACTGAACACAAAAAATTGAGGAAGTCACTGTACTAGTTATGCAATGTTAGTACAGCGATCTTCCCACTGTACTATTGTGTTCTGACAGGGGGACCACCCCCGCCAGAACATACCAGTCAGCGCTCTCAGGCATTGCTTGAGAGAACTGATCGAATGGTGATTGGCTGCTGGTTTTCCAGCATGCCCATTTGACAGAAGCCAGTTGTGAGATTCTGTTGAACAAGCAGTTGTACACAAGGCCCAAAAGTCACCTGGCTTCTACTACAACGACTGATTTCGGTGGACATTCGGCCCATGTGTAAGGGGTTTTAGATCTTGGTCATGTGATGGTGGAGGTAAACATTAAAAGATGGAAGTGTCTTAAAGGATATGTAAAGGTTCATTTTTAAAAAACAAAAAAACACCAAACATGTCATACTTACCTCCTCTGTGCAGTTTGTTTTGCGATCCTCCTCTTCTGGGGCTCCTCCTCTTCTCAAATGCCCCATTGGAGAGCCGCTCTCCCTGGGGGTACTCGTGCGGGCGTGCTCCCGTGTCTTGCTGCTGCATCCATTGACACAGACAGCAGGACTTGGCTCTGTCCCCCGGCTCCCGCGTCATTGGATTTTATTGACAGCAGCGGGAGCCAATGGCCAATGGCTCCAGCTGCTATTAATCTATCCAATGAGGAGCAGAGACAGCGACTGGAGCAGGTGTGCTTGTCCCCGTCACTGGAACGATCTGGCTCATGTAAGAATTAGGGGGGGCTCTGGGGGGCTGCTGCAGTACAGGAAGTGTTTCGCCTTGATGCATAGCATGCATTAAGGTGAAAATCCACGAGGGTTTACAATCCCTTTAACAACATCCTAACAACAAGGCAGGATAGGCTGATGCCATCTCTGGGGGATTTTTAGTCAGGCTTCAGGAGGTACTTAAATGGCCTACACCTATAGCAATGGCATTATTTAACTTTAGTCAAAGCTTCACAGTTTATTTTATCTACAGGCACCCCCTACCTACATAGGCAGGTTTTTGGTAAAAGTGAACAAAACTCTTTAACATATTAGGACGCTTGTTGACTTCTATTTTGGTCAGACTTTCAGGTGTTGATTTATTTATTTTTTAAAGGGATTACTATTTTTCTGTTCAGCTTTTGTATGCATCTCTCTTGGTTTAGAGTACATCACTTATAGGGAAAATAATATATACTTTTAAGGGTTTATTTTGGGATGTTTTTACCTCACCCAACATCATTTTTTAAATTATTTTCACAAATTTACAAGCATGCTCTTGTTTTTATTATTATTGTAGCAAATGTAGAGACTTACATATAAGTCTAGACTAATTTCGTCGCTCCCGTGTCCTGTAGTAATGTAAAGGTCAGCAGCAGAAAACACAGTGGAGGACCAAGGACTATAATACTCCTGGAAGTGTTGGTTTTCCAGCAGACTTCACTGGATGATTTATTTTCAATGAAGTGCTGTTCTGGAAGAGAGGACAGCAAGAAAGGTAAGTATTCACTCTCTCTTTTTACAGGTAGATATTTTTTTTATTCTTTTTTTAATGTCATGGTCACTATAAACCAGGGCTATTCAATTAGTGAACCTCCAGCTGTTGCAAAACTACAGTTCCCATCATGCCTCTGCCTCTGGGTGTCATGCTTGTGGCTGTCAGAGTCTTGCTATACCTCATGGGACTTGTAGTTCTGCAACAGCTGGAGGTCTGCTAATTGCATATCCCTGCAAAACTGTGGGAGAGCCCTGCAAAAGGAGACTTCATTTGTAGCTTTCTGCAATTTAGCACATTTGGTTTATTTTTTACTATGGTGTGGCAACTATCAAATACTGTATGTTTCTCATGTATTCATAATAAATGTTTTTCAGCTTAAAGTCCAACTCTGGGAGAAATTTAAAATGATCTCTTGCAGTGGGGCTGTGCACTGCAAGGGTTCATTTTTCCTTTGTCTAGGGAATTTAACTTACCTGATCATCTGCTCCCCCAGTAAATGGTGCTCCCCACACTCTGGCAATGGACTGTCCCTCTGTGTCAACACGTCCAATGCAGGGCTATGAACTTGGCTTTGGTCTTGATGACTTTGGTATTCTAGACTGCTGGAGCATGGAGGAAAAGAAGCTCTAGGGACTGGCCTAGCAGCAGGGAGGACCAGAAGGTTGGATAAGTAAATCTTCTTTCATTGTTCCCCTATACCAGGGGTAGGGGACCTGTGGCTCTCCAGCTGTTGTAGAACTACATTTCCCATCATGCTTCTGGGAGTAATTGTATCCAGCAGCCTTGCAATGCCTCATGGGAAATGTAGTTCTACAACAGCTGGAGAGCCGCAGGTTGCCTACCCCTGCCCTATACCAATGGCCTCCAAACTGTGGCCTGGGGGCCAGATGTAGCCCTTTGCTTGCTTTTATTTGGCTTGGGGAACAATTTCATCCACTAATACCAACAATGGGTAACAATAATTCTGCACCCACTGACATCAATGAAAAGGCACAATTCCTCAATGACACCAAAAATGGGGCTTAATTCCTCCCAATGACACCAGAAATGGGGCACAATTCCTCCCAATGACAGCAGAAATGGGGCCCAATTCCTCCCAATGACCCCATGAATTGGGCAAAATGACACCAACGATGGGGCACAATTTCTTCCAATGACACCAACGATGGGGCACAATTCCTGCCAATAACCCCAAAGATGCAGCACAATTCCTCCCAATGACACCAACAATATGGCCAACTGACATCAATGATGAGGCACAGTTTTTTCCCAATGTCACAAATGATGGGGCACAATTTCTCTCATGGACACCAACAATGGGGCAGAATTCCTCCCACTAACACCAAAAATGTGGCATTGTTTTTTTCCACTGTCACTGGTATCTTTCTACTACCAATGGTCACAGTGCTGCCCCCCCCCCCCTAAAGTCTGAAGGACAATAAACTGGCCCTCTGTTTAGAAAGTTTAGAGATCTCTGATCTAGACCCAAAGGAACAATTAACCCTTGTAGTGACACAGCCCCACTGCAAGGAATATTTTTTTAGCTGCCTGGAGTTGCGGTTTAAGTCTTTGAAAGACTTGGGTCAGCTTGCAATTTGCTAACGTTTCTTGGTTATACATGAGAAATGATTCATGAGAAATGATTTGTGAATATACAGTCATTTTTTTCTTTTCTTTTTTTTTATTGATAGCAATCCTAATTCCACCCAACATTACCCTTCAAGCTCATGGTCGTAACACTTTAACATTAAACATTGAAGACCTTGGTGAATCCTTCCAGTATTTTGTGTATTTCTGGGAAAAGGAAAAAGAAAATCAGGTAAGTAAATACAGTCTAAAGAGGCTGATATGAAGATATAGGAGCTGGGTCACATTGATTGTAGCTGTAAACATTTATGTACACAGCAGTTTTGTGATGGACTTCACACACTGTTCAAAGTGTGGACAGGGTAGTCTTGGATGGGAGTGTAGTTTGAAATTTGGACTCAAATCACATGAAAACCTTAGGTGTAGGAGATATGGCCTACAAAACATCAAGAACTTTTCCAGGACACATCTCCTTCGCTCTGAACTTCCCCTGCTGCCCACTCTCCCCTGCTGCTATCATAGGCCATTCTTAACCATTAAACTGAGAGCTTGGAATTACTATGTAGTACATAGCAGGAGCAAATGCCAAAATACAGCCATTTCTGACTAAAATGCGAGTGTCATTGAATAATACACTGTAACAATGTTTTATTACATTGTAATTACTATTTCATTCATAGCTCGATCAATGTGGTCACCTTTGATGTGCTTGTGACACAGAATCTCCTCTCACCAATTCACAGAAAGCCTTGTATTCAGTGGAAAGGATGCAAAGCTTTCTGTGAGGGCCATTCAAACTAGCTTTGGTCTCTGAAGAGCAATCCATATTCAGATAGCTCTTCAGAGAGCATTTGACAAGCATTAAGGAGGCGTTATATTGAACCTTCAGCACCTGCTTTAACCACTTGAAGCCTGAACCACCACGCCTCAACCATGTGCATTGCACATGCTTGCGGGGCACTTGCAGAATGGCTCTATTCTGAATGGGTCATGTTTGGCAGGCGCACTGACCGTGACCTCAAATCAAAGCATGTGTACACCCTTGACTGCTGCCTTTGCAGCTAAAGGGGGAGTGGGGGAAGTAAAAACATGGCTCATCCACAGGGTTTTACCATCCCTCAACCTCACGGGTAAATGAGAAGTAGGAAGGGGAGAGTAATGCCTCGTACACATGATGTGAATTTCGGACGACCGAATGTCCGTTTTTTGTTGATGCTTGTCACAGGTCGGAAGTGAAGAACGTACTAACAATACGAAAATTTTCGTACAACCAAATTCAATGTCAGAAGTGACGTAATGTGTTGAATAGTTTTGTATGTATTTTTTCATTTCTGAGCATGTGTAGTCTGGAGCATATGATTTTTTGGTTCGAAAACTTTACACGATGTGAAAATCGAACTGTGAGTTGCCATACGAAAAAAAAATTCTAGTCTGCACAACCAGCTTTTGTCTTACGAAAAATGAAAATCGGCTGTCGAAAGGAGCATACTAACAGTAAGAATTTCGGACGATCGACCGTCAAACGAAAATTCCCATTCCGAAATTCACATTGTGTGTACGGGGCTTAAGCAATTCTATTCTTTACTGAGCACACCATGGAACTGTTAGTCTGAGCTGTGGAAGTTTCTGGCATAATAAAAATAACCCAAGAAAAATACAGTATCTCACAAAAGTGAGTACACCCCTCACATTTTTGTAAATATTTTATTCTATCTTTTCATGTGACAACACTGAAGAAATTACACTTTGCTACAATGTAAAGTAGTGAGTGTACAGCTTGTATAACAGTGTAAATTTGCTGTCCCCTCAAAATAACTCAACACACAGCCATTAACAACTTCTATACTGGGCACTTATACACCTTCCTGCCCAGACCAATTTTCAGCTTTCAGCACTCTCACATTTTGAATGACAATTACTCAGTCATGCAACACTGTACCTGAACAAAATTTTTATCTTTTTTTTTCACACAAATAGAGCTTTGTTTTGGTGGTATTTAATCACCACTGAGATTTTTTTTTTTTTGCGACATAAGTGAAAAAAGAGTGAATATTTTGAAAAAAAAAAAAAATTTTTAGTTTCTATGGTAAATATTTTGCAAATAAGTAATTTTTGTTCATAAATTTGGGCCAAAACCTATACTGTTACATATCTTTGGTAAAAATAACCCAAATTAGTGTATATTATTTGGTTTGTGTGAAAGTTATAGAGTCTACAAGCTATGGTGCAAATCAATGAAAATTGATCACACCTGATGTACTGACGGCCTATCTCATTTCTTGAGGCACTGAAATGTCAGGACAGTATAAATACCCCCCAAATTACCCCTTTTTTAAAAGTAGACAGTCCAAGGTCCAAGGTATTTAGTATGAGGCATGGCGAGTTTTTTTAAGTTGTAATTTTTTTCCCACAATTCTTGGGAAAATGAAGAAATTATTTTTTTTTTTACACAAATGCAAATACATGCATACTTCCAATTACACCCCAAAATACATTCTGATGCTCCTCCCGAGTATGGCGATACCACATGTGTGAGACTTTGTCACAGCCTGGCCACATAGAGAGGTCCAACATGCAGGGAGCACCATCAGGCGTTCTAGGGACATAACTTACACATCTAATTTCCTAATGAACTATTACAATTTTTGAAGGCCCTGGAGCACCAGGACAATGGAATTACCCACAAAATGACCCCATTTTGGAAAGCAAACACCCCAATGTACGTTCTACAAGGCATAATGAGTCTTTTGAACGGTTCATTTTTTTCCCATAAGTCTTCGAAAAATGTGGAAAGAAAATGAAAACGTTTTTATTTTTACACAAAGTGGTCAATTTATAAGATCTTTCTAACACATAGCATGTACATAGCAAAAATTACACCCCAAAATACCTTCTGCTAATCATCCTGAGTATGGCGATACCACAAGTGTGAGACTTTTACACAGCCTGGCCACATACAAAGGCCCAACATTGAAGTAGCACCTTCAAGCGTTACATAGATACATAGTCAACGAGGTTGAAAAAAAAGACACAAGTCGATCAAGTCCAACCTATGTGTGTATTTTTAATGTCAGTATTAAATTGTATACCCCTCAATGTTGTGGTCCCTTAGGTGTGCATCTAATCTAGAAATTATCTAGACTCCCAGCAGAGACTACTGCTTGTGGAAGAGAATTCCACATCCTCACTGCTCTTACCGTAAAGAACCATCTAGGCTTTTTAAGGTTAAACCGCCTTTCTTATATTTGTAGTGAATGACCACGTGTCTTTGTGTGCTCCCTTGCACGGAATAGTTTTGTACCTATTGTGGGGTCACCAGTACAGTATTTGTACATTGAAATCATATCCCCTATCAAGTGTCTCTTCTCCAGAGAGAATACGTTCAGTGCTTGTAATCTTTCCTCATAACTAAGGTCCTCCAATCCCTTAATAAGCTTTGTGGCCCTTCTTTGTACCCTTTCCAATACCAGGACACCCTTCCTGAGGACTGGTGCCCAGAACTGGACAGCATATTCCAGGTGCGGCCTCACCAGAGACTTGTATAGCGGGAGAATTATTGATTTATCCCTGGAGTTGATCCCTTTCCTGATGCATGCCAACACTTTGTTAGCTTTGCTTGCAGCAGCTTGGCATTGCATGCCACTGCTGAGCCTGTTCTCCACTAGGACCCCTAGGTCTTTTTCCATCTTAGATTTCCTCAGAGGCTCTCCCCCTAGTGAGTAGTTTGCCTTCTTGTTCTTGGTACTCAAATGCATTATCTTACATTTTTCTATGTTAAATCTCATTTGACACTTGTCTGCCCACCCCATTAATTTATTCAGATCTTCTTGAAAGGTTTTCACATCCTGTGGAGAGTTTATTGCTCTGCTTAGCTTGGTATCATCCGCAAATATTGAGATTGAGCTGTTCACCCCGTCCTCCAAGTCGTTTATGAATAAATTGAATAGGATTGGTCCCAGGACAGAACCTTGGGGAACACCACTTTCTACACCAGACCATTCTGAGTACTCCCCATTTATCACCACCCTCTGGACTCACGCCTGTAGCCAATTTTTAATCCAGGTGCTCACCCTTTGATCCATGTTAAGGGACCTTAGGTTGTTCTAGGAGCATAAATTACACATCAAACTTCATTCCTACCTATCACACTTTTGAAGGTCCTGGAAAAGCAGGAAAGTGAAATTACCCACAAAATGACCCCATTTTAGAAAGCAAACACCCCAATGTATATTCTATGAGGCATGGGCTGGTGACAGGTACTCAGGTACTCTGATGTGCTGGAGACAGGTACTCGGGTACTCTGATGGGTTGTGATAGGTACTTGGGTACTCTGATGGGCTGGTGACAGGTACTCGGGTACACTGATGGACTGGTGACAGGTTCTCAGGACCACTGATGGGCTGGTGACTGGTACTCATGTACACTGATGGGCTGTGACTGGTACTTGGGTACTCTGATGGGCTGGTGACAGGTACTCAGGCACTCTGATGGGCTGGTGACAGGTACTCGGGTACCCTGATGGGCTGGTGACAGGTATTCGGGTGCTCTGATGGGCTGGTGACAGGTACTCGGGTACTCTGATGGGCTGGTGAGAGGTACTCGGGTACTCTGATGGGCTGGTGACAGGTACTCGGGTGCTCTGAGGGGCTGGTGACAGATACTTGGGTAATCTGAGTGGTTGTGACAGGTACTCGGATGGGCCGGTGACAGGTACTGGGGTGCTCTGATGAGCTGGTGACAGGTACTCGGGTACTCTGATCGGCTTAGGAAGATGAGCAAGAAAGGTTTCTGGACGGCCGCACTCTTGATGAACACCATTTATAGAGAATAAAATCCAATAGATGACACAAAGTGGCACAAACTAATCCCAGGTCAGGACCTAGCTGCTAACGCATTGCACGTTACTATGGGATGCTTAATCATAGCTAACAACACACATCTGCCATGTCACTTATATGGGTGTACTCTGATGGCCTGGTGACAGGTATTCGGGTACTCTGAGGGGTTGTGACAGGTACTTGGGTACTTTGATGGGCTGGTGACAAGTAATGGGGTGCTCTGATGGGCTGGTGATGGGTACTCGTGTACTCTGATGAGCTGGTGACAGGTACTCGTGTACTCTGATGGGCTAGTGACAGGTACTTGGGTACTCTGATGGGCTAGTGACAGGTACTTGGGTACTCTGATGGGCTAGTGACAGGTACTTGGGTACTCTGATGGGCTAGTGACTGGTACTCGGGTACTCTGATGTGCTGGTGACAGGTACTCGGGTAATCTGAGGGGTTGTGAAAGGTACTCATGTACTCTGATGGGCTGGTGACAGGAACTCGGGTGCTCTGATGGGCAGGTGGCAGGTACTTGGGTACTCAGATGGGCTGGTGACAGGTACTCGGGTACTCTGATGGGCTGGTGACAGGTACTCAGGTGCTCTGATGGGCTTGTGACAGGTACTTGGGTACTCTCATGGGCTGGTGACAGGTATTGGGGTACTCTGATGGGCTGGTGGCAGGTACTCAAGTACTCTGATGGGCTGGTGACATGTACTCAGGTACTCTGAGGGGTTGTGACAGGTACTCGGGTACTCCGATGGGCTGGTGACAGGTACTTTGATGGGCTGGTGACAGGTACTTGGGTACTCTGATGAGCTGATGACAGGTACTTGGGTACTCAAGGGCTGGTGACAGGTACTTGGGTACTCTGATGGGCTGGTGACAGGTACTCGGGTACTCTGATGGGCTGGTAACAGGTACTTGGGTACTCTCATGGGTTGGTGACAGGTATTGGGGTACTCTCATGGGCTGGTGGCAGGTACTCAAGTACTCTGATGGGCTGGTGACAGGTACTCAAGTACTCTGATGGGCTGATGACATGTATTCAGGTACTCTGAGGGGTTGTGACAGGTACTCGGGTACTCTGATGGGCTTGTGACAGGTACTTGGGTACTCTCATGGGCTGGTGAGAGGTATTTGGGTACTCTGATGGGCTGGTGGCAGGTACTCAAGTACTCTGATGGGCTGGTGACATGTACTCGGGTACTCTGATGGGCTGGTGACAGGTACTCGGGTACTCTGATGGGCTGGTGACAGGTACTCGCGTACCCTGATGGTATAGTGACAGGTACTCGAGTACTTTGATGGGCTGGTGACAGGTACTTGGGTATTTAGATGGGCTAGTGACAGGTACTCGGATACTCTGATGGGCTGGTGACAGGTACTCGCGTACCCTGATGGTATGAGGACAGGTACTCGGGTACTTTGATGGGCTGGTGACAGGTTCTCGGGTACTCTGATGGGCTGGTGACAGGTACTCGCATACCCTGATGGTATGGTGACAGGTACTCAGGTACTTTGATTGGCTGGTGACAGGTACTCGGGTATTTAGATGGGCTAGTGACAGGTATTTGGGTACTCTGATGGGCTGGAGACAGGTACTTGGGTACTCTGATGGGCTGGTGACAGGTATTTGGGTACTCTGATGGGCTGGTGACAGGTACTCGGGTACTCTGATGGGTTGTGACTTGTGACAAGTACTCGAGTACTCTGATGGGCTGGTGACAGGTACTCAGGTACTCTGATGGGCTGGTGACAAGTACTCGGGTACTCTGATGAGCTGGTGATAGGTACTCGGGTACTCTGATGGGTTGTGGCTTGTGACAGGTACTTGGGTACTCTGATGGGCTGGTGACAGGTACTCTGATGGGCTGGTGACAAGTACTCAGGTACTCATAGGGGTTGTCACAGGTACTCGGGTACTCTGATGGGCTGATGACAGGTACTCTGATGGGCTGGTGACAGGTACTTTGATGGGCTGGTGACAGGTACTTGGGTACTCTGATGAGCTGGTGACAGGTACTTGGGTACTCTGATGGGCTGGGGACAGGTACTCAGGTACTCTGATGGGCTGGTGACAGGTACTCGCGTATCCTGATGGTTTGGTGACAGGTACTCGGGTACTTTGATGGGCTGGTGACAGGTACTCGGGTATTTAGATGGGATAGTGACAGGTATTCGGGTACTCTGATGGGCTGGTGAAAGGAACTCAGGTACTCTGATGGGCTGGAGACAGGTACTTGGGTACTCTGATGGGCTGCTGACAGGGACTCGGGTACTCTGATGGGCTGGTGACAGGTACTCGGGTACTCTGATGGTTTGTGACTTGTGACAGGTACTCGGGTACTCTAATGGGCTGGTGACAGGTACTCGGGTACTCTGATGGGCGGGTGACAGGCACTCTGGTACTCTGATGGTTTGTGACTTGTGACAGGTACTTGGGTACTCTGATGGGCTGGTGACAGGTACTCGCATACCCTGATGGTATGGTGACAGGTATTCGGGTACTTTGATAGGCTGGTGACAGGTACTCGGGTATTTAGATGGGCTAGTGACAGGTATTCAGGTACTCTGATGGGCTGGTGAAAGGAACTCGGGTACTCTGATGGGCTGGAGACAGGTACTTGGGTACTCTGATGGGCTGGTGACAGGTACTCGGGTACTCTGATGGTTTGTGACTTGTGACAGGTACTCGGGTACTCTGATGGGCTGGTGACAGGTACTCGGGTACTCTGATGGGCTGATGATAGGTACTCGGGTACTCTGATGGTTTGTGACTTGTGACAGGTACTCGGGTACTCTGATGGGCTGGTGACAGGTACTCGGGTACTCTGATGGTTTGTGACTTGTGACAGGTACTCGGGTACACTGATGGGCTGGTGACAGGTACTCAGGTACTCTGATGGGCTGGTGACAGGTACTCTGGTACTCTGATGGTTTGTGACTCGTGACAGGTACTCGGGTACTCTGATGGGCTGGTGACAGGTACTCGCGTACCCTGATGGTATGGTCACAGGTACTCGGGTACTTTGATGGGCTGTTGACAGGTACTCTGGTATTTAGATGGGCTAGTGACAGGTATTCGGGTACTCTGATGGGCTGGTGAAAGGAGCTCGGGTACTCTGATGGGCTGGAGACAGGTACTCGGGTACTCTGATGGGCTGGTGACAGGTACTCGGGTACTCTGATGGACTGGTGACAGGTACTCGGGTACTCTGATGGTTTGTGACTTGTGACAGGTACTCGGGTACTCTGATGGGCTGGTGACAGGTACTCGGGTACTCTGATGGGCTGATGATAGGTACTCGGGTACTCTGATGGTTTGTGACTTGTGACAGGTACTCAGGTACTCTGATGGGCTGGTGACAGGTACTTGGGTACTGTGATGGGCTGGTGACAGGTACTTGGGTACTCTAATGGTTTGTGACTTGTGACAGGTACTTGGGTACTCTGATGAGCTGGTGACAAGTACTCGGGTACTCTGAGGGGTTGTCACAGGTACTCGGGTACTCTGATGGGCTGGTGACAGGTACTTTGATGGGCTGGTGACAGGTACTTTGATGGGCTGGTGACAGGTACTTGGGTACTTTGATGGGCTGGTGACAGGTACTTGGGTACTCTGATGAGCTGGTGACAGGTACTCGGATACTCTGATGGGCTGGTGATAGGTACTCGGGTACTCTGATGGGCTGGACACAGGTACTCGCGTACCCTGATGGTATGGTGACAGGTACTCGGGTACTTTGATGGGTTGGGGACAGGTACTCGGGTATTTAGATGGGCTAGTGACAGGTACTCGGTTACTCTGATGGGCTGGTGACAGGTACTCGGGTACTTTGATGGGCTGGTGACAGGTACTTGGGTACTCTGATGGGCTGGTGACAGGTACTTGGGTACTCAGATGGGTTGTGACAGGTACTCGGGTACTCTGATGGGCTGGTGACAGGTACTCGGGCACTCTGATGGGCTGGTGACAGGTACTCGCGTACCCTGATGGTATGGTGACAGTTACTCGGGTACTTTGATGGGCTGGTGACAGGTACTCGGGTATTTAGATGGGCTAGTGACAGGTATTCGGGTACTCTGATAGTATGTTGACTGGTACTCGGGTACTCTGAGGGGCTGTCACAGGTACTCGGGTACTCTGATGGGCTGGTGACAGGTATTTGGGTACTCTGATGGGCTGGTGACAGGTACTCGGGTACTCTGATAGTATGGTGACAGGGACTCGGGTACTTTGATGGGCTGGTGACAGGTTTATTACTGGGGGGCAATCAGTGTGCTTGGTGTGTACTGTAAGAGGTAACAAGCTGTTACCACAATCTCCTTCTTACACACGTTAAGTGTGTAAGGAAAAGAACCTTGTAACAGCCCATTACTGCAGTTTGTTGACACTCTGTAACCAGCTGTGATTGGACACAGCCGGTCACGTGGTAAAGAGACAATTTCATTGGCTCTTTACCCTGATCGGGCTGGGCTTTGTCCAAGGGACAAGCCTCAACCCCTAACGCTGCACACCCCTGGGGGCACGCACGAGCGGTGTGAACGCAGATCTCCAAAATGACCTGCTGTGAATGGACACAGCCGGCCACTTGGTAAAGAGACAGTTTTTATTGGCTCTTTACCCTGATCAGGGATGGGCTGTGTCCCGAGGGGGCCTGCAGTAGTGGTGAAAAGCCAAGGACGTCATATGACGCCCGCCCAGGATGGGAGATCCCTGCCGCGGACGTCATTTCATTATAGGCGGGTAGGGAAGTGGTTAATGTCTAAAACACTGGCAACAAAAGTGAGTACACCCCTAAGTGAAAATGTCCAAATTGGGCTCAATTAGCCATTTTCCCTCCCCAGTGTCATATGACTCGTTAGTGTTACAAGGTCTCAGGTGTGAATGGGGAGCAGGTGTGTTAAATTTGGTGTTATCGCTCTCACTCTCTAATACTAGTCACTGGAAGTACAACATGGCACCTCATGGCAAAGAACTCCCTGAGGATCTGAAAAAAAGAATTGTTGCTCTACATAAAAATAGCCTAGGCTATAAGAAGATTGCCAAAACCCTGAAACTGAGCTGCAACACAGTGGCCAAGACCATACAGCAGTTTAACAGGACAGGTTCCACTCAGAACAGACCTCGCCATGGTCGACCAAAGAAGTTGAGTGCACGTGTTCAGCATCATATCCTGAGATTGTCTTTGGGAAATAGACATATGAGTGCTGCCAGCATTGCTGCAGAGGTTGAAGAGGTGTGTGTGTGTGGGGGGGGGGGTCAGCCTGTCATTACTCAGACCATACTCAGCATACTGCATCAAATTGGTCTGCATGGCTGTCATCCCAGAAGGAAGCCTCTTCTAAAGATGATGCACAAGAAACCTTCAAACAGTTTGATGAAGACAAGCAGACTAAGGACATTGATTAATGAAACCATGTCCTGTGGTCTGATGAGACCAAGATAAACTTATTTGGTTCAGATGGTGTCAAGCGTGTGTGGCCACAAACAGGTGAGGAGTACAAAGACAAGTGTGTCTTGCCTACAGTCAAGCATGGTGGTGGGAGTGTCATGGTATGGGGCTGCATGAGTGCTGCTAGCACTGGGGAGCTATCGTTCATTGAGGGAACCATGAATGCCAACATGTACTGTGGCATACTGAAGCAGAGCATTATCCCCTTCCTTCAGAGACTGTGCCGCAGGGCAATATTCCAACATAAGGAACCTAAACACACCTCCAAGATGACCACTGCCTTGCTAAAGAAGCTGAGGGTAAAGGTGATAAACTGGCCAAGCATGTCTCCAGACCTAAACCCTATTGAGCATCTGTGGGGCATCCTCAAATGGAAGGTGGAGGAGAGCAAGGTCTCTAACATCCACCAACTCCGTGATGCCACCGTGGAAGAGGACTTCAGTGGCAACCTGTGAAACTCTGATGAACTCCATGCCCAAGAGGGTTAAGGCAGTGCTGGAAAATTATGGTGGCCACACAAAATATTGACACTTTGGGCCCAATTTGGACATTTTCACTTAGGGGTGTACTCACTTTTGTTGCCAGCAGTTTAGACATTAATGGCTGTGTGTTGAGTTATTTTGAGGGGACTGCTAATTTACACTGTTATACAAGCTGTACACTCACTACTTTGCATTGTAGCAAAGTGTTATTTCTTCAGTGTTGTCACAAAAATGTGAGGGGTGTACTCACTTTTGTGAGATACTGTATGTCAACGCAGAGTGATACTGCGGACATAGCTAAATTGAACATGCCTTGTCCTCAATGATATGGTAATTGTGAATGTGAAAAGAAACTGGACTTTAATGGCACTACGACTCAGGCATGCTTAACCGCTTGCCGTCCGACCGCCGTCAAATGACGGCGGAGCGGCTCTCGTTCCGGGTGGACGTCATATGACATCACACCTTTAAGCCGGGATTGCACGCGATTGGGCGCGCGCATCCCGGCTCTGTCGGTGTCATGGGCATGGCTGTTTACCATGTGATCGGCCGAGACGAAGTCACGGCTGATCACAAAGGGCACTTCCCCGATTCGCACTGCGCATGCACGCGATTGGGAGCGCGCTGCGCATGAGTGTCGGTGGCGGCGTGTTCCTAGGGAACACTGCCTGTCACCGACACAGGTATCAGCCGCCAGCCAGCGGCTGATACCTTGTGATCGGCTGTGATCTACTTCACAGCCGATCACATGCAATGTAAACAGAGCAGTAACTCACTGTTACCAGTTCTTCTCTCCTCACACAGTGTCCAGTGTGAGGAGAGAAGAGCTGGGATCAGTGAGTTACTGATCTGCATAGTAAAATCACACTGACACATCCCCCCTGCCCCCCCAATGCACCTGTCACCCCAACAGTCACCCCATATGCCCCCATAAAGTGCACCTGTCATCATAAAGTGTACCTGTCACCCGTCACCCGTCAGTGACCGTGGCCTGTCACCCGTCATTGACCGTGGCGTGTCACCCGTCACCTGTCATTGACCGTGGCCTGGCACCCGTCACCCATCACTGACCGTGGCGTGTCACCCATCACTGACCGTGGCGTGTCACCCGTCAGTGACCGTGGAATGTCACCCGTCACCCATCAGCGACCGTGGCTTTTCACCCAACACCCATCAGTGACCGTGGCGTGTCACCCGTCATCCATCAGTTACCGTGGTGTGTCAACCAGCACATCAGTGGCCTGTCACCCAACACTGACGTAGCCTGTCGCCTGTCACTCATCACTGACCATGGCCGTCACCCATCAGTAACCACCGCCAGTCACCCGTGGCCTGTTACCCCTCACCCTCAGTGACCACCGCCAGACACCCATCACCCATCAGTGACCATGACCAGTCACCCATCAGTAACCATCGCCAGTCACCCATCAGTGACCACCGCCAGTCACCCGTCACCCATCAGTGACCACCGCCAGTCCCCCGTCACCCATAAGTGACCACCGCCAGTCACCCGTCACCCATAAGTGACCACCACCAGTCACCCGTCACCCATCAGTGACCACCACCAGTCACCCGTCACTCATCAGTGACCACCGCCATTCACCTGTCACCCGTCACGCATCTGTGACCACCGCCAGTCACCCGTCACCCATCAGCGACCACCGCCAGGCACCCGTCACTCATCAGTGACCACCGCCAGACAAGCGGCACTCATCAGTGACCACCACCAGTCACCTGTCACCCAGCAGTGACCTCCACCAGACACCCATCACCTATCAGTGACCACCAACAGACACCCGGCACCCATCAGTGACCACCGCCAGCCACCCATCACTTATCAGTGACCACCGCCAGTCACCCATCACCGTCACCCATCAGTGACCTTCACCCGTCACCCATCAGTGACCACCAGACACCCATCAGCCATCAGTGACCACCACCAGACACCCGGCACCCATCAGTGACCACCACCAGTCACCCATCAGTGACCGACACCCGGCACCCATCAGTGACCACCACCAGTCACCCATCAGTGACCACCACCAGACAGCCGTCACCCATCAGGGACCACCGCCACTCACCCGTCACCCATCAGTGACCTCCGCTAGTCACCCGTCATCCATCAGTGACTACTGCCAGACACCCGTCACCCATCAGTGACTACCGCCAGACATCCGTCACCCATCAGTGACCACCGCCAGACACCCGTCACCCATCAGTGACCACCACCAGTCACCCATCAGTGACCACCACCAGACAGCCGTCACCCATCAGGGACCACCGCCAGTCACCCATCACCTATTAGTGACCACCGCTAGTCACCCGTCATCCATCAGTGACTACTGCCAGACACCCGTCACCCATCAGTGACTACCGCCAGACATCCGTCACCCATCAGTGACCACCGCCAGACACCCGTCACCCATCAGTGACCACCGCCAGACACCCGTCACCCATCAGTGACCACCGCAAGGCACCCGTCACCCATCAGTGACTACCGCCAGACACTCGTCACCCATCAGTGACTACCGCCAGACACCCATCACCCATCAGTGACCACCGCCAGACACCCGTCACCCATCAGTGACCACCGCCAGTCACCCATCGCTGACAATCACCAGTCACCTGTCAGTGATGAACATCACCTGTAAAAGTCTCACACATTTGGCATCGCCATACATGGGGGCAGTAGTAGAATGTATTTTGGGGGTAATTTTTTCTATGTACATGCTATGCGTTGGAAATATCTTATAAATGGACAACTTTGTGTAAAAATAAAAGCGTTTTTCATTTTTTTCCCACATTTTCCAAAAAATACTGGAAAAAAATGTTCAAACGACTCATCATGCCCCATAGATTATACGTTAGGGTTTTTGCTTTTCAAAATGGGGTCATTTTGTGGGCAATTCCATTGTCCTGGTGCTCCAGGACCTGCAAAAGTGTAATAGGTAGGTGGTTGAGAAATGAGATGTGTAATTTGTATTTGTACTCGTAGAACGCCTGAAGGTGCTAGTTCAATGTTAGGCCTCTGTATGTGGCCAGACTGTGTAAAAGTCTTACACATGTGGTATCGCCTTACTCCTGGGGAGTAGTAGAATGTATTTTGGGGTGTAATTTTTGCTGTGTACATGCTATGTGTTGGAAATATCATATAAATGGGTAACTTTGTGTAAAAAAAAAAAAAAGCGTTTTCATTTTTCCCCCACATTTTCCAAAAACTACTGGAAAAACATGACATGTTCAAAAGACTCATTATGCCTCATAGATTATACGTTTGGGTGTTTTCTTTCCAAAACGGGGTCATTTTGTGGCCAATTCCATTGTCCTGGTGCTCTAGGACCTTCAAAAGTGTAATAGGTAGTTGAGAAATGAGATGTGTAATTTATGCTTGTAGAACGCCTGAAGGTGCTAGTTCAATGTTGGGCCTCTGTATGGGGTTTTATGTAAGACGATAAGGAGGACTCATACCGCTATGGTGTACACACTCTGAAAATGTATCGGATTGGTGTATGTCTCCGGGTTGTAACTTGATCGTGGAAGTC